>VMDO01002816.1:0-89444 GCA_007922755.1 Pedetes capensis
TAACCACCTTAATTTTGATTGGCTCCCCTCACCACCTTGCAGGTAATAACTGTCTCCACTTGGCAGTTATGTCTGTTTGCCCACTGTACCTGCCAGCTGTGTGCCCTGATTGGCTGAACCCCACCATGTGACCCCTCCAGGACCCTATAAAAGCAGGGCTCCTGGACCCCTATCCATCCCTGTAGCACCACCGATCCTCACCTCTCTGACCGCCTCCTGAACCTCATCACCTGGACCAGCGCTCCCTACTCCAGCAAGACCATCTAGCAAGCCGGCGAGATCAAGCCCAGGGGCCCCGAAGAGACAAAGGCATCTAGCAAGCCACGAAGAGCCTCCCAACTCCTCCCATCCTTGGGAAGGAGGGGGGTAAAGAAGGCGAGCCGCGAGAGTCAAGACCATCGGACCTCAACTGAACACCAGCGGCTGTGGCTGTGCCCTTAAGGCTGAGCTGTACCAGCACTTAGCCTGCAGCATTCCATGCTGCAGGCCTAGAGCCAGCACTTAAAGGGATAGAGCCTTGCTCTATAGGGGCTGCTTCCTCCTTGCTCTCCATAAGAGGAGCACCCCAATAAACCTTCCCTGTCCTTCTCCAACCATCTGAAGGTCTCCTGAGGTCCTTCTTTCCCGACATCGGCCACGTTATTATGTTGAGGGTTTGTCCCTAACTTTAGCCGGGCTACAGCTAAAACCCCAACAGCTTCCAATGGCTAATGTTTCAGGAGTGGGTTGCTAGGTCCTTCTCCCTAGTCTGTCTTAGTCTGGAAGCTCAGCTGAAACCTGTTCACTGTGTGTGGTGCTGTTGATATCTGAAATACTGGTGGCATATCTCTCAGCATCAAAGTAACAGGCATGTCCCCACAACACAACAAGCTGACAGATACGTAGGGGACTCTCTTTCCTAGCTCTACCTCCTATGGTCTGATTTTTCAGTAAGAGAAGTTCATTTATATAATTGTATAAATTCAATTCAATCAAGATTTCTTTACTGCTTATTTTATGATAAGAATTATAAGTTACTTTAAAATTAGGCTTTTGTCATCAAAATCTTAAATTCAGCAGAAGCACAGACATTATTAGGATCTATAACACAGGGTAGAATGACTCACATACAGGCTGAGAATATAGCATATTTGAGCATGGAAAAGAAAAGCAATTTATAGATGGTCCCTGACATGAGGGTTCAACTTACAATTTTTATTTTTTGCTTTACTATGATGCAAAAGTGATACGAACTCAGAAGAAATTGTACTTTACAATCTGAAGTTTGCTCTTTTCTCCAGCTGGCTAGCAACATGCAATAGACACCCTGGATGCCAGCAGCAGCAGTGAACCTCATCTCCCCGTCAGCCACATGATCACAGATGAACAGCTGACAGCGCTGTGCACTGCATTGCCAGCATTTTTGGGGGATACTGGTATTCAATAAATTACAGGAGATATTTAATACTTTATCATAAACAGGCTTTATGTTAGATGCTCTTGCCCAACTGTTGGCTAATGTATGTGTTCTAGCACATTTAAGGTAGGCCTGGCTAAGTTATGACAGTCATTCTGTACGTTAGGTGTTTGTTGTTGTTGTTCGGTCCTGTTGATATGAAGTGCATTTTTGAATTACAACATTTTCAGTTTATGATGGATTTATCAAGAGTAACTCCATGGCAAGGAGGGGACATCTGTATTCCGATGAGCATGGGACAGGGGAAGGAGATTAGGGGAACCATGATGGACACAATGGCACATGACTGGGTATCATAAATAACAAGGCCTTATGAGTGGCGAACTAGTGTGATCAAATACTTCTTACATCCAATCAAATATCAGACAGCCCAAACCAAGGATCACATATAGGAACGTGGGAGAAAAAAAATTTTTTTTGACTCAGAGTCTTTCTATATATCCCAGAACTCACTGTGTAGTCCAGGCTGGTCTTGAACTTATGACCTTCTGCCTCCACCTCCCCAGTCTAGGATTCCAGGTGTGCACCATTATGTTCCCCTGGGACTTTCTTGAATTGAGGAGTTAACACCAAGGAGCATTCTCCAAATATAATAACTAAAGGAAAGAACATGTGGCTACATATTAGACAGCTGCATTGCTCTTTTCAGCCTGTGTGGACTAGTATGAACTTCAATTATGAGTGGACAAGTCACTGGTGATTTTTATCTTGGAAGAATAAAAAGAAGAGGCAATTGATTAGATGACCAGACAAAAGCCAAATTGACTCCTGAGTTATCCTGAATTAGTGCCAATTACAAGGTCAGATTCCAACTTTCTAAGAAGGCTCAGAGGGATATTTTAGACATTATTTCTGATTAAAATTTGTGCTCTCATAGATTACCCTGAAGATTCTATAATGTTGTGTGACATATAAATATGTGACATTAAAATCAACTCTAAATTTCTGTAAGTTCCCCTAATCAGAAGTAAGTGGAAGATATTTTCCTTAGGACCAGAAGCCCTCAGTAGAGTCTTAAAAATCTCAAAACTTTTTAAAATGTTAAAATAGTAAATTTACAGGAAGTTGCAAATTTAACAATAGATGGGTCTCATGTACCCTTCACTCAGTTTCCTCCAACAGTTCAATCTTATACAATTACAGTATAAAATAAAAACCAGGAATTTGACATTGGCACCAATGTGCAATGTCATTCCATGTCATTTTATCATGTGTGGATTTGAATAACCACCACTGAAGTCAAGATATATAGATATGGTGTCATGACAGAGACCCTACACCTTCAGAGTTTAACTCACCCTTCTCCCCACCAGCAACCTCAACCCCTGGCAACCACTAATCATTTTCCATCTCCACAATTTTGTCATTTAGAGAGTATATAAATGAAACTTTACAGTATATGATCTTTCAAGATTGGCTTTTCACTCAACAGCCATATTTTTGTGATCCACTCAAATTATTGAATGTGTCAATCAATAGCTCATATCTTTGTACTGTTCAGTAGTATCCCATGGTAGGAATGTACCATAATTTGTTTAAATATTCCTCTATTGATGGACATGATGAGTGTGTTTATTTTTTAAGTGTTACAAATAAAGTTGCTATGGACAACTATGTAAAAGATTTTTTTGTTTTTGGTGGGCATGTGTTTTTATTTCTCTGGGATTAAAGCCCCAGGGTACAATTGGTAAGTGCATGTTTAGTTTTTGAAGAAATTACCCAAAGAATTTCCAGGGTAGAACTACCATTTTATGAGGCATAATTAATTTTAAAAGGGTCAACTCTACTTAAGATTCCCTTTTAAGCTGGGAAGGTCTGTACATCCACATTCCCAGAAAAACTTACTGAACCTTTTTTCCCTAAGGCATTTGGTTGTCAAATCATCCTCCTTCCTGTTCTTCTTCCCTAATGCGTGGTGAAAAAAATAGATTGCTGCCCAAAGTAAGATTCTTAGCTGTACATACGAGGGAAGAGCATATCAATTGTCTCAAGATAAAAAGACATTGCCCTGATAATATTTGCCTACAGGTTACTGGGGACCTCTGAATCTTCCAGTCCCCTAGGTTGGACTTTCTCAGTGTCTTGCTACACCTATAGTTAATCTCTACACACCCCAGCACCAAGGTTAATCACTTTGCTTCTTCTCTTTGTACCAGAATATGTTTAAATACTGTTCAACTAGTGGACAGTCTTCCCCTGGCTTAATATTTCCTTCCAGGCCCTCATTCCTGCTGAAGGATCATCATCTCACCAAAATCAGAATTTGATTTCCTTGTTCATGTTGTTCAGCTCTCAGCACAAATGCCACCTCTTCTGAACAGTCTGCTCTGACTTCACCCCAACTGCATTCTCCATGCTCTTACCTGGCTTTGCTTTTCTTCAGAGGGTGAATAATAATCACTTGACATAGTAGATGTAGGTTTGTTGTCTTAGAGGACTCACCTTAGTCTAGGTGAGGCATAATAGAAGTAAAAGGAAAAGTAAAGGGACATGTTGTTGTTAGGTGCCATTAGTCAGGTCTGACTCATAGCGAACCTATGTACAACAAATGAAACCCTATCCGACACCCTGCCATGTCTGGCACTATTGTTAGTGCTTCTCTTGCTATTCATAGAGTTTTCAATGGCAGATGGTGTTTTGGGTTGCCAGGTCCTTCTCCCAAGCCTATAGAACCTGGTGTTCCCAGGTGATCTCCCATCCAAGTACTAACCAGGCCTGACCCTGCTTAGTTTCCGAGATCTGATGGGATCAGACGCCATAGTGGTAGGGCTGCAGGGAAGGGGACTTGGTAAGGGGAAAAAGGAACTCTCACCCTGGGTTCTGTTTTAAGTCTGAAGCCATCTGAGAGTCGAGAATTTCTGCACAATTGACAAAAACTGCTGTGAAGACTGCCTGCATGGGAACATTACTATTTTCTGATAGAGATTTTGAGTAAAAAAGGTTAAAATAGCAATCAGCCATGCTTAACGTTAAAACGTCCGTGACCTCTAAATTTAATATTACTCCTTTCTCATCTGTAATCTGTGCTTCTCTGACAATCTCCCAAACAGGATTATGGACCCTGTTTGCAGTCAACATATGCCTAGATGAATTCCTTGTTACTAAGAGTAGTAAGAATTCCTTTGACTCTTTTGACCTAGGCATCTTATTTTTTTTTCCACTGTAAATCCATGACATTTACTTTGAATCATTTATAGGAAACTATTCAAAAAGTTTCACCAATTTGATACAACCACATAAATTAAGCCTGCAGTGGTAGCCCTGTGGCATCCGATCCCGTCAGATCTCGGAAGCTAAGCAGGGTCAGGCCTGGTTAGTACCTGGATGAGAGACCGCCTGGGAATACCAGAAGCTATAGGCTTGGGAGAAGGACCTGGCAACCCCCTCCCAAAAATCAATCTGCCATTGAAAACCCTATGAACAGCAGAGAAGCACTGACAATAGTGTTTCCCTTGTTGTACAGAGGGTCGCTATGAGTCGGATACCGACTCGACGGCACTTAACAACAACAACAACAACATAAATTAACTTCTTTTTAATGTTAGCATCTGTATGTTTCTCAGTTTGCAGATGTACCACTGTGGTGTCCTATCCCGTCAGATCTTGGAAGCTAAACAGGGTCAGGCCTGGTTAGTACTTTGATGGGAGACAGCCAGGGAACGCCAGGTACTATAGGCTTGGGAGAAGGACCCGGCAACCCCCCCACCCAAAAAACAAAACAAAACAAAACAATCAGCCATTGAAAACCTTATGAATAGAAGAGAAGTACTGACAATAGTGTTTCATCTGTTGTACATAGGATCACTATGAGTTGGACACTGACTGGATAGCACCTAAAAACAACATGTTTCTCCATCAGTGATAAGCAGAATGCTGTGGGGTTATCAAGAATTCACCATGGTCCATCTATGAAACCTCTGGACCGAGTAGTATTCTGGATTGAGTTTGTCATGTGCCACAAAGGAGCCAAACACCTTCTCACCTTTCATGACCTCTCTTGGTTCCAGTACCCCTCTGTGGATGTGATTGAGTTCCTGCTGGCCTGTGTGGTAACTATGATATTCATCATCACAAAATGTTTTCTGTTCTGTTGCTGGAAGTTTGCTAAAACTGTACATTCGCCTCCATTCCTTCTTGTTCTGGTTTATACTAGGATTCATTATATGTTGTTGTTGTTGTTGTTGTTAGGTGCCGTCGAGTCGGTATCCGACTCATAGCGACCCTCATGGGGTTTTCAGTGGCTGACTGTTTGGGGATTGCCTTGGGAGTGGATTGCCAGGTCCTTCTCCCATTTTTGCGGTGCTGGGAATTGAACTCGGGACCTCAGAGACTGCAGCGCAGCGTTCTGCCAACTGAGCTAAATCCCAGCCCTGATTCATTATATAGTGGATGGAAATACTCAATTGTCATAGCATGCACTGGGAACTGTGGCAAATTACTGCTTGAAAAGACCAACAGGAAACCCACATTGACCTCACAGTTCCTGTAGTATCTTACACATGAGCAGTAAAACCTTGACCTATGCATCTTAACAGCATTCTTTCTCTGTTAACCTGTACAATGCACCTCAGGGACCACCTTATGGTCTCACTAAAGTTCCTTAAATATTCTAAATAATGGTGTGTTAGTCAGCTTGTGTTTTCAGTGTGGCAAAATACCAGAGAGAAACAACTTATGGGAGAGAAGATTTGTTAGAGCTCATGGTTCAGCGAATTTCAGTCCATAGAGGAAGGGCAGGTGTGGCAGCAGGGCAGGCAGCAGAGCATGTGACAGAGAACCTCCTTACCTCATGGCATCAGGAAGCAGAGAGAGGTTTCTGGAACCAGAGGTCTGGATAAAACCTCCAAAGCAGCCCCCTCCTGTGACCTACTTCTGAAAAGCTAGGTCCTACCTCCCAAGATTGCTTAGCTCCCCAGGAAAGTGCCACCAGCTGGGGACCAAATGTTCAAATACTTGATTTGTGGGCATATTTTAGATTCAACCCATAGCACTCTGCCCTGGGCCCCCAAAGGCTCATGGATATTTCATAATGCAAAATGCATTCAGTCCAATACCAACAGTACCTAAAGTCTTAACAGCCTCAACCTTGCTCAAACGTCCACATCCAAAGTCTCCACTGAGACTCAGGCAAAACAAAAAAAACCAGGTAACATATTTGCAACATATAATGACATGAAGGAGGCATTGCCATTCCAAAAGGGAGGAATGGGGGAGCAGAAAGGAAAGGTTGGTTCGAAGCAAGACTGAAATCCATCAGGGCACTCAAACCCTGCAGTTCTTTGTCTGACATCTGGCACATGTGGTGGCATCATTAAGGTTCCAATAAGCTTAGGCAGCTCTGTCCCTGTGGCCTTGCCATTTGCAGTACACATGGCCCTCTTTGGCTGGTTCCACTTGTTGCCAGCAGCTTCTCTCAGTAGATATTTTACATTGCTGGCATCCTGGGGTCTACTTTGCAGTTTAGGTACCACCCTCAAAGCATCACACACTAGCCCTTCAGGGGATCTCTACAGAGAATCCGACCCTGGTACACATTGGCTAGTCTCACAGACTATTCTCTGGAACTCCAGTGGTAGCTTCCATCACCCCTTAACTTTTGCATTCTGCATGCCCGCAAGATCCACACCACATGGATAATGCCAAGGTCTGCTGTGAGGTCTGCTGCTATTGGTCCCTTTTCACCACACTGGTAGTGGTGACCTGTATGTGCCCAGATCAAGAATCATTTCCTTGGGTGCCCCTTTTTGAGCAGGGGGTCCAGGAGGCACTGATTTTTTAGACACATTCTTTTTAAAGGAAAGTCTTTTAAATGAGTTTGTAGTTTTACACTTTGAGATCTTAGATAGGAAGGGTCTGGCCATCTCTTTCTTTGTGCCCAGGGAATTCCTCTTCCAGCACAAAATGTACAGCTCCTCTGTGATGGCCTTATCTCTTCAACAATTATGGTCTTCTTACCTGAACTAGCCTGGTCCACATCTTAAAAAACATGCAGCAGCTTTTTTTTTTCCTCTCCAAATTTCATGTTTTAAAAATCTTTCCACTCTGCCTTTTTCTCCATCAAAAATGTAGCTAAAAACATCCAGTTATAATCATCACACAGCCTCAGTTCAATTTTTAAAAATACTTCCTTCATCAAGTTAATTGATCTGCTACTTTTGAATTTAGCCTCACTCAAATCTTTAGGACAAACTCTTTGCCAGAATGTAATGTGAATGGCCTCTAATTTAATTTCCAGTAGTGTCCTCATTTTCCTTTGAAACCCTGTGAGCCCCATCTTTATTGCGTGTATTTCTGTTGGTGTTCTGGTCTTCAAAACTTTCTCCAGAACTGCTCTTCAAGCTCTGCTTATGGTATTTATAGTCTTTTCTCACTTGCATCTCTAACTCTTCAAAACTCCTCTTGCAAAGAAGTTCTAATGGCCGAAAGAACACATGGTCAGGTTTTGGCACAGTAATGACTCCACTTTCAGTATGAATTTCTTATGCTATTCAGCTTGTGCATTGCAGTGGCAAAATAACCGATAGAAACAACCTATAGGAGGGAAGATTTATTGGGGCTCATGGTTCAGAGGATTTCAATCCATAGACGTAAGAAAGGCATGGCAGTGGGACAGGTAGTATGGCATGTGGCTGAGGACCTCCTCACCTAATGGCATGGGGGCAGGGAGAACTTTCTGGAATGAGGGGTTTGAGTAAAACCTCCGAAGGCCTACCCCCAGTGACCTACTTCTGCAAAGATGGGTCCCATCTTCCAAAGTTTCATTGCCTCCACAAACAGTTCCACCAGTGAGGGGCAAAGAATTCAAACTGGGGAATTTTGGGGGACAAATGAGACTTTGAAATCACAAAATTACACATATAGTTATTGTGAAGACACTTAAATGCTACTCTCTCTTTTTAGAAATGCACATCCATGCATTAGATAGGTACTATTATTTCTTTTCTAAAGCATCTTGCTTTCTCTCCAGATGCCCATGCTTAAATTTAAAGTGTGTACTGCTGGTTTTTGGAAGGACAAGAGTTCCTACATGAGAGAGGCCAGGGCTAACATATTTTGTCAAGGGTTATCACATTTGTTGTTGAATTATCCTTTATGCAGTTAGGCACAGGATGTGCCCACTAGATGACCCCCACCTTGGCAACTCAGCTTGTGGGGACAGGTGGTGAAATAAGATCTAGAAAGTTCACTGAGCAGACTTGAGACTACAAAGTGCCTGAGACCCCTCTTCCAGAAACAGGAAGACACCAGTGCAGCTGCTTTGGCTGATAACAGCTCTCTCAACCTCTCCCTCATCCCCTGACTACCTATAAAATTTCAACCTTGTCAGCCATAAGAAGCTAACACCCAGTGCTTGCCTCAGCCCTCCAGGCACCCAGAGGGAAGAAAATAAAAGCTATTTGGCTACACTTCAGCCTCCTGGGTTACTCTCAGTTCACTGTCTGTACGACCTAACAAGTACTATCTCTTAGCTCTACTTAATAAGCTCTGTAACTTTGTTATTCTCTGACCCATCCTAAAATTCTTTTCTGCGATGGAGCCAAGGCCTGGTTTTACCTGAGCGGAGGTTTCTAATGGGGCAAATCCTCAGGCTACAGATGGCATTACTGGGCTGTGTCTCCCACTGCCAACGACATAGGGACTCTGTGTGGTTCAGTTCTATTTCTACAGGCCCAGGATTGTGTCTGGCCCATCACAGACGCTCAACAAGTAGGTGTTAAATGAATAAGTCAACAGAGATTTTTTACAAGTGTTTCCTAACTGATTGTGTTGTGGCCACTCTCTTACTTCTACAATTTATCTTCTACTCAGAAATTTCCAAAAACCTTAAAATGGTCCTTCGTTGTTTATTTGTTTGTTTGTTTTTGAGTAAATCCCAGACTCATTTAGAATAGCAAGTAAACTCTTCACAATGTATCTGTTAGAAGACTTTTGGGCACCATGCATAATTTTTTCCAGCCTCATGAGTTCACTTACTTTTTCTGATCATGATACTTACTTCATGTCAAATATGTTAAACAGCAATAATGGGACACCATTGTTTAGGAGTGAGATTCTGTTCTAAACCCCAATACACTAGACCCCACCAAAATGGAGCCACTAAATGACATATAATCAAACTGAAATTTTAAGGATGAAGATAGATTCCAAAACAGACCAGTTGTTTCTGAAGAGAGGAGATACCAGTCTACTTGATTCCCATCTACATCATAAGGAAGCCCTCTCTGCTTCAGCCCTTACAAAAAAGTAACCGGAAATAACCTGTAGTTAACCAATCATTTTTTTTTTATTGTTTGATTTCCTTGTCCCTCCTTCCAACTCCCATTGTTGTGATATTGCTCTGAAGGAGCCCTCATTCTATTTTGTGGAATGGAGGCTTCCCGTATACATTAATTCCAAATTATTTATTGTAACATTTTTCTTTTGGCAAGTAATTTTAGTCTTTTCTCCTTGTTTTCATTCTCATCCAATTTTATCACTAAAGTCGAGATGTGTTATCTTTTCCATTTCTGTAGGAATTTTAAGTTGAAATTTTCATTTGCTTTATGACAACTTTTTCTTCTGGCAAGCTTTCTTTTTATTCTCTCAGAGTTTCTTTGTTTGGATGCTGTGCTTATATGTATTTCAATATTCTTGTTTTTTTCCAGACTAGCCATTGGTTAAAGATTCCTTTAGAGAGAGGGAGGACTCAGGGTAGTTCTCCAGATTGCTCTTCTCTAACTGTCCATCTCCTGGTGCTGCAGAGATAAATACTTTCTTCAAAAATACAGCCTCACTGTGTGGCTCCTCTTTTCACTCCCACAAGAGTGAGATTAATCCCAGCTTTGAGCTTCTCCAGTTATTACCAGCAAGACACTGCCTATCACACTCTCCTTTCCTTTTCCTTCCTTCCTCTCTCCCTCTTTCCCTCCCTTCCTTCCTTTATTCCTTCCATCTTCATTCCTTCCTTTCATCCTTCCATCCTTCTTTCCTTCCTTTTCTCTTTTCTCCTTCCTTCCTTCCTTTTATCTCTCTTTCCTCTTCCTTTCCTTTCTTTCTCTCTTTTTCTTTTCTTGTCTCCTTCCTTCCTTCCTTCTTTTCCTTCTTTCTTTCTTTTGTGGTACTTGGGGGTTGAACCTCATGCATACTTTGCAAGTGTTCTACCTTTGAGCTGTACCTGCTAGCCTTGCTTTTTAATTTTTTTTTTTTTTTATCTTGAGACAAGGTCTTGTGAAGTTATTCAGGTTGCCTCTGGTCTTGAACTTGTAATCCTCTTGTCTTGTTTCCTGAGTTGCTGGGATTACAAGTGTGCCAATCCCCTTGCAATGTCTCCTGAGATGCTGGGATTATAGGTGTGTGCCACTGTGCCCAGCAGTCCTTCCCTTTCTAAATGTAGTATTTTGTTTTGTTTTGTTTTGTTTCAGTTTAGTTAGCTCTGGTCCTCCCTGGGCTTTTCTGCTTTTTAATCCTGCCTTCTCCAGCTATCACTCCCTATGCCACCTTGGTGCTGCCCAGGATGTTCTTCGCCAACAGGGAAAGACCACAGGGGTAAGTGTCTGCTGTCAGTCTCGGAGGTTCACCACTACCAGTCTCCTCTCTTTCCCATTCCTCCCAACACTATGACCATACCAATATGGCTTCTTAGACTCACTCTTCAGATTCAAATATTTTGACCATACCTTAATGTAGTTTGGACTTTTTGCATGCTATTTTGCTGAGAGTATAGATTGTACTTTCTGTTGAGGTTGATGTTGTTGTCATCATTACTCTGTGTAAGTTCCAGGAGGAGGTGTGAGAAGATCCAAACAATTTTCCTGCTCAAGTCATCTAATCTCCAGGACTATGTTCTAGTGATTATTGTCCTTCTTAATAATTTGTGGTTAATAATCCTTTCTCATATAAAATGAAGGTAGATAGACCAGAGTTTCCTGATTTTCTTAAGGCTCTCATTTGAAAGAACAAAGCCTAACAGCTTGTACTCATCTTTAATTTTTTTGAAATGTTATTCACTGGTCTTTGAAATATTAAGGTCCAGAAACCATATATATATATATATATATATATATATATATATATGTGTATGTATATACACATACATATATATATATAAAAAAAAATATATATATCTGTATATATATCTGTATAATCTGTATATATAGATCTGTATATCTGTATCTATATATCTGTATATATATCTATATAATATATATACAGAAAATATATATATATATCAGAAACTATATGCATATATGTATATATGTGTATATATGTATATATGTATATATGTATATATGTATATATATACATATATATGTATATAGTTTCTGTTCGGTGCTATTGAGTCATGTCTGACTCATAGCCACTCTCCTAGGTTTTTCAATGGATGATTGTTTTGGGATTGTTTCAGGAGCAGATTGTCACATCCTTCTCTTGTTTTTACAGTTCTGGGGATCGAACCCAGTTTCTCAGAGAGTACAGAGCAGCACTCTACCAACTGAGCTGAACTCCAACTGTGTGTGTGTGTGTGTGTGTGTATACACATATACATATATATATGAAATATATAATATGTGTACATATGTACATATATATTGTATATATATAGTCTATCAATTTCTATTATGTACCTATCAATCCATATATTTCAACCAATATTTACTTTATTCCAGGCAATAATTCAAAATACGAAAGGGATATTGTTATGGTTTGAATCTAAAATGTCTCACGAGGGTCACATGTTTGAATGGTTGGTCCCCAGCTGGAGGCACTGTTTGTGGTGGCTATGGAACTGTGGGAAGTGAGACCTAGCTTTGCTGAAGCGTGTCACTGGGGGCTGGTCTTTGGAGGTTTTATGGGGCCCCCAGTTCCAGTTGAGCTTGCTTTCTGATCCTGTTAGCCATGATGTGAAGTCCTTTGCCACAGGACCTGCCAGCTGTGTTGCCATGTCTGCCATTGTGGCCTGAAATCCTCGGAGCTGTGAGCCAGGTAAATTGACCATTCTTACTTCCATTGTCTGTCATGTGTTTTGCCACAGTGATGCACAAGCCACCTAACACAAATATAGAAATTAAAAAGATCCAATTGATGTCTTTAAGGAATCTAAAAATTAGAGGGATCATAGATATACTATTTGCAAACTAGTCTATATGATAGGGAGTAGATCTATGCAACATACTATAACAAAACAGAAAGAAAGGAGCTATTATTGCTAGATGAATGGAAAAAGACTAAAACCACATTAACTAATGAAAGTAAGGACATGCTCAGAAAAACTGAGTGAACCAGAGAAGCTGGAATGGAAGGTGGAGGAAAAAAGTCACACATAGAGACAGAAAGATAAATTGGGGGACTGTAATTACTACTCTAAACAAACATGAGCTTTAACAAATAAGAAAAATTCCCATCTAAGTTGGGGAAGTGGCTAGAGAATTACTACCTAAATAGCATAAAGTGGTTATCAATAATTTTCATATATTCATCAGCAAACAATTAGAGATATTATAAAGCTATAGAAGCCCTCATTTACAAAAGAAATAAAATATATGAAAAAAGTTAATTGGAAATGAGAAAAACATATGAGAGGAAAAATTTCAAATATCCCTGAAGGAAATAAAAGATTTGAACTTTTGAGAAGTCATACAATATATATTTGGATAGCAAGACCCAACATCATAAAATGTCATTCTCGCTGAGCTAATTTATAAATCGAATGCAATTCCCATTAAAATATCAATATGTTGTTTCTGGGGAACTAAACAATTGTTTCTAAAGTTCACAAAGGAAAATAATAAAACCATAGTCTCTGAAAACGAAGAACAATAATGGAATCTAACCTTTTAGGTACTAAAATAGGCCATAATGTTCCAATATTTAAAACAATGCTGCAATAAAGGTTGCATGAGCCATCTCTCTCTTGTTGTTATTGACTGTCTTCCACAGCAGTACTAAAACCAAACCCAAGTACTGAGTTTCAATGAATGGAAGCTAATGTTTTATTTTATGTATGTTTTAAAGAGTTACTATGGCAGAATGAAATGAGTACAAGATTTTGCTCTTGGGTTGGACATGCTAAGCTCATATTGGAAGTTTTACATATGGGTAAAATTATCCAAAAAGAAGTTAAAAATAAGCTGGAGATAGAGACAGAAGTTAGGATTGAAACTTTGAGAGGCAGAGGTTGCAGCTTTATGAGTGGATGGGGTTTGGTTTTGGCACAAGGGGGCAGAGTATCCTATTGGAGGATAGAAAATCCGTGTCAGAAACTAGGCGAAAAGCGTCATAGAAGAAGAGCTAGAACATGGGAAGCATGAAAATTAGACTCCAAAGAGGCCAGAGAGGCAGGAGGAAACCTACAACAACCAGCAGAAATGAAGGGTTTCAAAAAGTACTACATTATAGAAATGTGAGCCACAGAAAGGCTATGAAAAGATTTGAGAAGCAACCACTGAATCTGGTATTGAGGAGATTATTATTGATTCTCAAGATTTAAGATATGATCAGTTAGTGATTATAAGCTTCCACCCCTTTGAAAATTTTGTCAGTGAATAGTAAGTGGAAGTAGTTTGCACGGTTGAGATTTTTATTTTGTTTTATTTATTTATTTTTTGCTGTATTTGGGGGATTGAATTCAGGGCTTCATGTGCTCTAAGCAAGTGCTCTACCACTGAGCTACATGCCTAGCCCCTTTTTAAATTTTTATTTGTTCAAGACAGGGTCTCTATAAGTTGCACAGGCTACCTCTGGCCTCAAACTTGAGATCCTCCTGCCTCAGCCTCCAGCGTTGTTGGGATTACAGGCATGAGCCTCTGCACTCAGCTAAGGATCTACATTTTGTGTGTCCACATCTACCAGCAACACATATGTGTGTTAATTTCACAGAAACTGATATCCTCTTCAAGATAAATTAGTGGATGATTCAGTTGTGAAATGTTTTCATAATTTCTGTTTTAGATAACCTTCAATCTTACCCTTATACAATAGCTAAGATGTTCTCATCTATGTTATGAGGAGTGTTTCATAAACCTTTTTTTCTAAGCCTATGCAATTCTTGAACAAGGATCTTACGAGCCTGTTATTAAGGCACATCCCACTTTTGTTGGAGCATAAAAGATAATGAGTTGTACTGACATGTCTAATACTTCCTTCTGGAAACAAAGATTAGTTGATCTTAGCTGAAAGAAGTAAACCATTTAAAGTGATAATGATATGATTAAAACTCTATTTTACTGTTTATACACTTTTATATTGTGCCAGTCAATTCTTTCAACAGTCCTGCTGTTGCAAACTGAAAAGATACTATAATCCCCATATACAGGCAATGAAACACATGAAGATAGGCTAAGAGATAGAATCTTGATAGAGTTGAAACACAAGGGCAGGTGCTTCAGGGCTCATGATATTTCCCATTACCACTGTGCCTACCTTATTGTTCAAGCCCCCCACGTGTCTTTCCACTCTGTGAGGAGCTGTGTAACTGTGTATGTATGTGGCTTTCCTATTGAAGAGAACACCACATTCCAAACTAGAAAATACTGGCTACATAATTTGTGGGGCTCAGAGCAAAACAAAAAAACATGGTACATACTGTTAAAAAATATTATTAAGAATTTCAGGCTGGGAATATCTCTCCATGATAGAGCACTTGCCTAGCATGTGTGGCGCCCTGGGTTCGATCCCCAGGACTGGAAAAAAATGATTTCAAGATGGTGACTACAGAGCCTGAAACCAAGTGCAGGGCTCTTGTAAGTACAGGGTCTTTTTGGACTGCACAGGTTGCACACTCAGGAAACTGACCATGAGCATGTGAAATAATGTCCTCTTCATATAACTACCAGTAAGATGAGAATGCCAGATGTGGAGGTAGAAAGTGAGGCAGATGGGATAGATGGGGGAAAAAATGAGCAGAAGCCTCACCCTGAAAGTTCTATGTTCTGTGCTAATGTTTTCAATTTGTCCCAAAGACAGAGAAGCACCGAGTAGTTTTAGCTGAAAGAATTACAACTAGATTTATATTTTAGAAAATTCAATCAGACATAAATTTCAAAGATGGATTTTCTTTTTCCTAAGGGATAAATTAGAAGAAAGAGGACTGGTTGGGAGGAAGTGTCAGGAATCCAGATCAGAAGAGGCAAGGACTTCAGGTGGTAGGATTTGAAGAAGAAGATTGGTAGGAATGGAAGATCCTGCTCCTTTTCTTCAAATGCCGTCGATTATGACTTCGCTCTGGCATCTCCCTGTATCTCAGCTTGGAGTGTCCCTTGAGGCAGTTAGCTGAGGATTTATCACTAGGCTCACCTTATATTAGGAAGAATGGTTTTGTGATGCCAGTGTCTAAAAACAGTCATTTCACATATTATCTCAAATTTAAAATAAAAAAAAATCTAGATTATAGGATGTTAAATCCAGTAACAACCTATTATGTTTACATGGAAAACTAGTAGTATACTTTTTAATTTAGTAACCAAGTAACTTCATTAAGATAGTATCTTGACGTGGTGCTTAGTTCTTCAACATTCTGGGAGTCACTTTTGGACAGAAGTAAATAAGGATGCTAAATACATTAAAATTAGGAGTATCACGCATGGCTTCTAACCAGGAAACCACATAGCTTTGCAATGTTAGCAGAGTGTTTATTTGGCCTTGGCATAGAAGTAGATACCACACTTCCTGTTCCTTAAGAGGTTTCTCTTCCATATATCTGTTAGCTTGTTTTGTTGTAGGGGCTTGTGAATTGCTGTGGTGTTGAAAGCTATGCCACCGATATTTCAGATACCAGCAGGGCTACCCATGTTGGGCAATTTTCAGCTGAGCTTCAGACTAAGACAGACTAGGGAGAAGGACCTGGCAGCCCACTCCCAAAACAATTAGCAATTGAAAAGCTGATGAATAGCAGAGAAGCACTGTCAACGATAGTGCCAGAAAATGATCCCCCTTCTCTGGAAGGCATTCAAGAAAAAACTGGGGAAGAGTTGTCTCCTTGAAGTAAAGTTGATCTTAATGATGAGAATGGAGTAAAGCCCCTGGGACCTACTTTTGCTGATGTGGCATGACTCAAAATGAGAAGAGATATAGTGGCTGCAACAATGGGCTCAAACATAAAAAGATCATGTGCAATGGCACAGTGTCGGGTAGTGTGTTGTTCTGTTGTACACAGTGTTGCTATGAGTCAGACCCAACTCAAGGGCACCCAACAACAACAAGTAGTTTCTAATATTTATATCTTTTTCTTTGAGAGAGATTTCTTCCAGCCTTACCCCTTTTACTTTTTTTCGCAGATCTTTTCCTTTCACCTCCAGTTCCACAAAAAGTAAGTCCCTGCTTCAATAACTTTTATCTTATAGTTTAAGAGCTGACATTATTTGGAATTCTGCAATTATTTCCTGGCCATTCATTTCTACTCCTGCTAGGAATAATGGCTGGGTGATTCATATCAGAGATTGCATAAGCTTTAAATTAAGCCATCTGCACCGATTCAGCAGTTCTGTATTCTTATACTAGTGTTTATTAGTTTATAGGAACAAATATATTATAGTTGTATGTTAACTGTAATTAGATATGCCAGGAAGAAAAATGTTGCCCTGAGTAAATCTCTTTGCATTGCATTGTATTTGGAAACATTGATCTTTCACAAGAAATTATTTTCTAGGAAGAAAACAACTGTGATAATACTCTGGATATCCAATTTTCATAAATTCTACCACTTCTCTCAACCATACAACAGTTTGCCCTTGACTTTTATCATTAGATTTTTCAGGCAAAGCTCAGAAAGTCATTTTTTCCCTTAGTAGTTAGGATATGATGTCATTAGATAGCAATTGTTGTTGTTGTTAGGTGTCCTTGAGTCGGTGTCCAACTCATAGGGACCCTACGTACAACAGACGAAACACTATTGTCAGTGTTTCTCTACTATTCATAGGGTTTTCAGTCGTGGATTGTTTTTTGGAAGTGGGTTGCCTGATCCTTCTCCCAAGCCTACAGCTCCTGGTGTTCCAAGGTGGTCTCTCATCCAAGTACTAAGCAGACCTGACCCTGCTTAGCTTCTGACATCTGATGGGATCAGACGTCACAGTCATACAGTTGCAGGCTTAGATAGCAATAGATATGTTAAATTACATAGACTAATACATATGTAGTAAATATTTACCACATGGCTACTTTGGAGAAACCACCATTCTAGGTTCAGAGGTTATCTGTGAGTTTTACACTTTGAAAGCAAGTCATTGCTTTAAGGACAATTGTTTTTCTTTACAGAGCCAATGGAAAATTGAAGTTTAACTGAATCTGATTTTGACTGGGGACAATCTGAAGGAACCTGTGTCTCACCAGCTCCAATCAGATTGTTTCTGATGCTGGATTAGGTTCTGTAGTGGTCAGAGTTTTCCTGGGAAACAGAACCAATAGAATCTGTATAGATATATATATCTAGATATACATATATATACATATATACATATATCTAGATATCTAGATATATATATCTAGATATCTAGATATATATATCTAGATATATATATATGATATATATATCATATATATAACACAATAGATATATATATCTATATATATAGATAGATGTTTAAATAGAGGGAATGCAATATAGGAAATGAGTTAAGCTGACACTGGAGGTCTGAAAAGCAAATAAAAGGAAGAATGAAGGACTGCAGAGATTCTATAGACATATCTATGTATATGTATACTTATATATGCCTGCAGCCATACCACTGTGGTGTCTGATCCTGTCAGATCTTGGAAGCTAAGCAAGGTTGGGCTTGTTTAGTACTTGGATAGGAGACTTCCTGGGAACAACAGGTGCTGTAGGCTTGGGAGAAGGACCTGGCAACCCACTTCCAAAAAGCAATCAGCCATTGAAAATCCTATGAATTACAGAGTGGCACTGACAATAGTGTTTTGGCTCTTGTACGTAGGGTTGCTATGAGTTAGACACTGACTAGATGGCACCTAACAACAACTATATATATATATATATATATGTGTGTGTGTGTGTGTGTGTGTGTGTGTATGAATAAGGAATATACAGGGAATTGGATCCCACAGTTATGGAGATGGCAAATCCAAAATCTGCAAGGTAGCCTGGCAGGATAGGGACCCAGTGAAGAGCTGTTGTTGCAGTTCAAGTCCAAGTGTTGTTTGTTTTTGTCTGGGAAGATCATTCTGTTCTATTCAAGCCTTTAACTGATTGGATGAGGGCCACCCATGTTATGGATCATGCCATGCTTTACTCAAAGTCTGCCAATTTAAATGTTAATTTCATCCCCAAAATAAACCCTCACAGGAATATCTAGAATAATGTTTGGCCAAGTATCTGGATACTGTGGTCCAGTCAAGTTGACACATAAAATTAATCTTCACAGGTACCATATTGCATATACAAATAACAATGGCAAACAAGACATAGCATTTAACATGATAGGCATTGTTTTAAACACTTTAAATATGGTAATTAATTTATTTTCACTATAATCCTTTAAGCACAGAGATGAATATACTCAAGGTAGCATAGCAAGAGAGTGGTAGAACCAGTCAGTTGTGTTCATAGTCATTATACCGTATTGCCAGTCTAAAAAAAAAGTTGTATGGAGTCTATCTTTATTTTAACTTATAGAATATTTCTCTGTCCAAGCAAAGAGTTACTAAAACTACCACCCTTCTCTGCTCAGAGGTCATGCTATTGGGTCCACTTATTAAATATTTCCTATCAATGACCTTAACTGATACAAAACACCAATCTCAAACCTCCTATGATATACATGTTATATCCCCCAAAGCTATTTTCACAAAGGAAAATCCTCCCACATTCTCAACTGAAATGTTACCAATTTTTGTTTTCTTTCATCAACACCTTATTAAGATGAATAAAATAACTATTATTGGAATGATATTTATTTATTCAACTATTCAAGTATTTAACAAAAATTTACCAGACACACTAATCTAAGATCAAGTGTTTTGTCTAGATTATTGCATTATGTCCTTGCAACCAATTCTATGAAATAGATACTTGTGTTTCTTTAATATCCTGTATCAGTCAGGGTGCACTTAGAAACCACACTAGGCATTTAAACAGAGGAAATTCAACATAGAAGAGTAGTTAAGCAGACAAGCAAATGACAGGAAGACTAAGGTATCAGAGAGGGAAAATAAAGGTTTTCATAACTTCAAAGTGCAGAAGGGCTTTACAGAAACAGGACTCTGACCTCCAGAGGCTGAAGAAACTGAGAGTTTGAATTAGTGGCTGCTACTGGGTGAAGGGGGCTTCCAGAGTGACCTAGTGGGAAGGGCACAATAAATGCAAGGGTTCATTTCTCTTTTCTCCAATCTTCTAATCTCTTTCTGTTCTCCCATCAGTAAATCCCAGCCAGAAGCCAAATGGCAAAGCAAGAAAAGGAAGGAGGATTTGGAGCTGAAAGATACCTGAATAATTGGCTTGCTTATGTTTTATGAGTGCTTGTAAAAATAGCCTTTCCTCATATGGAGAACTATGATAAATGTATTTGAAACAAGTCTTCAAAAACACTCTGTGATGGGGAGTACTATTTGAAACCAATTTCCTTAGTAGATAAATAAATTTCTCACCACACTTTTTCATAACTCAGTGATATACAGTAATGTTGAAACAGCTATTTACTTTTGCAGAACATCATTTTCCTATATCAATATTTGGTTTTGATTTAAATCTTAGTCAAATAGTTTAGTGTCCAGGATATTTTAATGCATGTAAGAGTCACTTTGTCTGATCTTATTGCCAAACTGGAGTGAAAGCAATCCTCTTAGTGCTTAATAAATAAGATAGATGAGGCAGTTCAAGCTGATAAGAGTTCAAATTGAGATAGAGAAATCGTTTCTCTTGTTTTTTGCAAAGACTTCTATTCAATCCTCCACTTTCATTGTGCCAGAAATTCATCCTTCCAAAATATTAGACCTCTGTTTCCTCTTGTCTCCAAAGAACTACAAGATGCAGTAGGCTCACTAGTTGATTTTCCTGCTTCTTAGCATATAAACCACTGGAGTTGTACATGACCATGTTTAATGGGGATGTCTCCCTAAGGGAGCATCTTCCCTCACTAGCTCTTGATCTTGTACAGGTCACCTATTTGTTTAGTTCTCAGTTTCCTCATCAGTAAGATATGTTAAATAAAAAAATTGGAAGAGGCTGTTGTTTTGGACGAGGTTTCTGCATAGAACAGCCTAAACATAAAAATGAAGTCACAAATGCTAATGTTTCATGCCACCAGGCTGAAACAAAGTGCTTATTTGTACTTCTGAAAAATCAGAATTCAATAAATAATACCCACATTTCCTAAACAGCTAGTTCCTATTGGCATAATACTAAAGTTTCCTCTGCCTCAATGATTACATAAAAGAAATAACCTGATGTTAACTAATCAGTTATTTCCTTATTATTCAGTTTTCCTGTACCTCTCTTATAGGAAATAACTTAAAAATGACCAGTTGACACTTTGTTTTTGTTTTTCACTTTTTCAAGCCCTTCTCTGTCTACAAAATCAATTTCGTTTGCTCAGATCATTGGAACACTTATTCAATTTTATGGAATGAAGTGTTGCTGATTCTAGAATTGAACATAAAGCCAAGTAAGATCTTCAGACTAAATTGTTACCTCTTACCCCTTGAGGATTGGATAAAAGGACATTCTCTACTTAATAAAGGAGAGTACATGTAAAAGTCTCTGACAGAAAGTAAACACTCAATATATATTAACTTTGATATTAGTTCATACAACTCTTACTCCACACTTAGTTCTAGATGTTTGTTGGCCAGGTGATCTGAGAAAGAGGTGGCTGAAGATACATGGTGAGACTTCTGTCAACAGGTAAGAACACAGCAAGGACAGCTAACATGCAGTAGCAGCTCCTCAAAATCCCAAGGCTCTCGATTGAGAAGTAGGCATATATTGTTATAAAGTAGAATATTCAAAGCACAGAGGGGCAGTGTTAGCCAGGAGAAGGTAGGAAGAAGATGAAGTTGGAGAATGAGCCAGGAAGCATAGTCTATACATCCACATAGATCGTGGCAAGAATGTAAGGTTCTGCTTGAAGTGTGAAGGAAAACCACTGGGTGGTTTTCAGAGTTCACATTTTTAAAAAGGTAACACTGATACTTCTGTGAAAAATGGATTACAGAAGGTCAGGCAAAAGCATAAAACCTTTGATTCTATGGCATCTATGGCCATGATGGGAAAAATGGAAGTGACTCATTCTTCAGAGTAAGAAGTTAGAGGGGAGAAGGAGTAGCATTTGTGGTCTTTGCTGAAGGAGTAGCTGACAAGATCACCCTACAAGTTCAATTTGGCTTTGAGAGAAAGTGAGAAATCAAAGATAATGCTTTATTTGTGGCCAGGGGAACTGAGTTGATACATGTCATGGACTGAGATGGAGTACAGCAATGTGAGGAGCATATTAGAGTGGAGGAAAGTTAAGAGTTAGACACTTTGGTTATGAATTGCATGAAGCACCTGTTAGACATCTGCTTCAGCTAGGACTAGCTTTGTCTGTAGGAGTGGCTTAAATAAGATGGAAATTAATTAATTAAAATTTGCAATACTAGGCAAGTGCTATACCACTGGGCTGCACCTGCAGCACCTTTTTAAAATTTTTTATTTTGAGCTCAGTTGTGCAAGGCTGCCTCTGGCATGAAACTTGGGACACTCCTGCTTTAGCCTCCAGAGTAGCTGGGATTACAGGTGTGCACCATGGTTCCCAAGAGGATTTTGTTTTTGTCTGTCATAAAAGTTGGAGGTTGACAATCCAAGGTTGGAGGAGAGGCTTCGCTCCACAAAGTCACTAGGAGTTTAGGCTATTTCCAGCCTTCTGGTCTACCATCTCTTGGGTATGGCCATCATGCGCTAAGCATGCATTCCCATAATTATATCCATATTCCAAGCAACAGTGGGTAGGAAGGGAGAAAAACTAGCAAAAGACGTGGTAGCTGGCTCTTAAGGAAAGTTCTTGGCAGCTAGCACATGACACATCAGCTTATGTATTTGTGGCTTTAAACCAATCACCTGGCCCATCCGAGCTGAAAGAGAATCTGGGAAATGGAGTTTTTAATTCTGGGGGTCATATGACCAGTTAAAAATTATATTACCAAAAAAAGAGGGGAATGGATATTGGAAGCCCACCAAAAATTTCTGCCATACCTGTTTGCCATCTCTCCATTTCTCTAAATTTATGGGACTGTTTAAGCCCTTATTGTATTTGATTTCTCAATTTCTCAGGACATTCTACACTGCTCATAGCTTCTTTCTCAAAATATATACATCCATTGGCTTCTGGATCATAGTTTTCCTGTTTCTTGTTTGTTGTTTTCTTCATATTATTTCTACCCTCATAGTTTGTCCTCTCATCTTCAAAGCTAGTTAAAGGGCTCATGAAAGGGACACCAGTCCAGGTCTCCTTTGTGGCTACTTCTCACGGTCCACTGCTGGTTCCTCTTCTTCTGGACCCAAGTCCTGTCCATTTGTGCAAAGTTCAAGACTAGTTCTTAAGGATCCAGCAGGCTCTCCTAATAAGAAGAAAGGCTACTGTAGTTCTCTTAAGTCCAAACTGGATTTATCTGTGGTTAAATATTGTCCCATCATGGAGCTGAGAGAAATGATATAGATCACTCTAGGGCTGCCCGTAAACACAGGCCCAGTGTAGAGGGATAATGAAATACCACCCTTTCAGAGAGCCTCTCCCCAAACAGCCTATCACTGAGCTCTAGGCCTTTCCTGATTGGTCATAATTCCTTTCTCAAATTTGTCTTTGGGACTAAAACTAAAGAAAGAGTCACTGTTTTCAAATAGTCCTTGTTAAAGTACCCCTTACCTCAGAAGGGATGTGGGACTCCAGGGGTACTCACACATAAAAACATATTGTGGTTTGATAGAGTTCCTTTTGAATACATGGCACTATATGAAGTAGTGGTACAGGGAAGGTAATTTTGTCCTGATAAAGGAATGGCATGGAACTTGCTTATTTCCCATCCATGTTAGCATTCTCAATAGGAAACATCTTCCAGTGTGAAGATTAGAATCCTTTTAAAAACAGAAAGCCAGCTGGATATGGTGGCCCATGTCTGTAATCTCAGTACTTAGGAAATTGAAGGAGGAGGATCATGAATTCCAAGCCAGCCTGGGCTATACCACAAGACCCAGTTTCTTTTTCGGAAAAAAAAAGAAAAAAGAAGGTAGGAAAGAAACAGAGGAAGGAAGAAAGGAAGGAAGGAAGGAAGGAAGAAAGGAAGGAAAGAAGGAAATCTGGATGGCTGTAGGTAGGGCAAATTGACTTTCAAGGGCAACAGTCAATTCAACATAGGTCTTAGTGCTTAAACATAACTACCTAGAGCATAGTGAAGTTTGTACTTAGGTTTCATGAGTCATGAACTGGTTTCCTTGACTACCTGTGAGTTCCATTATTTTCTTCTTCCCAGTCTTCCTTCCTGGGGGCTGATGGCTTCAATTACTATTGAAAGCAGCACATCTCTTGCCAGTGGCCACTGAGGCCATGACTTCCAATGCCAACCACTACTTTTGCTTATGTCTGCCATGCATGAACTTAAGAGTATTGATGATGGTGTATGAGTGTCATCTTCTGAAGCCACCAGCTCTGAATCTGGCTACTGTTCAAGCTTCTACTACTAGTAGAGCAGCTGCATTGTGCTTTCAGAGTTTGCTAAACAGCACTAATATTTTCTTATTTTAGCTCCCTCATTCTACAATTCAGAGATATCTGTATAAAATATTCAATTTTTAAATGTTTATTTATTTATCACTTTTGAGCACTTTCCATGCATTGTTCTAGGTTTTAGGGACACAGATGAAGTTCTTGTTCTCAGGAAGCATATACTTCTCTATGGTGGGGGAGACAATAAATGTACATGTAACAAACATTGTGCACAATTTCAATTCACTGCTTCTCCCTTCAGAACCTTCTTCGTTATTCTTGAATGAAACTTGTGAGCCTTGATGCTCTTTTCTCTAAAAACTGAGTAATTCCTCAGGATGTTCCCTGACCCCTCATATAAATATACTCATGATGGTTTACCCATCAGAATCCTGGAGTGAGCACAGGATAAGTTAAATAGGGACCCTTGCTACATAAGGAACAAAGAAAAAATTTGAAAGAAAAGAATCTTACTGAGTAGTTCTTATTTTATAGAACACACAAACCTCACCCAAGGTAAGATTGCCAGATAAATTTGTCCATTTAAAGGGGAAAAGATCATCCTTTTCCAAATATAGTCGACAACCCAGGAAAGACATTGATGGTTTCTGCTCCAAAAACTTCAAATGTCTTTTTTTTCTTTTTTTCCATTACTGAGGGGTTGAACCCAGGCCTTGCACATGGTAGGCAAATGCTTTACCCCTGAGCTGCACTCTGAACCCCTTTTATATTTTGAGACAGAGTCTTGCTAAATTGTGCAGGCAGCCTCTGGCCTCAAACTTATGATTCTCCTGTCTCAGCCTCCGGAATAGCTGGGGTTACAGGCATGTGACACAGTGTTCAGCTCTTTTATCCTTTGTATCAGTTTACTCCTGGGTAAATACGCAATTAAAAACTCAATTAAAATGAAAAGCAGTTATTTCCATTACCCTGACCTTAATGGATCTCCTTATCCTCCCTTTAGTTCCCAGAAAATCTCCCCAGCCAAAAGCAATTGTTTCCAACTGGGGGCCGTTTTGCCACCCAGGGACATTTGGCAATGTCTAGAGATGTTTCTGGTTGTTACAGCTGGGTGGGGGAGGGAGGATGCTGTGGGAACCTACTAGGCAGAGGCCAGGGATGCTGCTAACCACCCTAGAATGCACAGGACTGACCCCACAAGAAAAATAATCTCCCCAAAATATTGACAGTGTTGCTGTTGAGAAATGCTATTCTAGAGTATGTTGTTGTTGTTGTTAGGTGCCATCGAGTCGGTATCCGACTCATAGCGACCCTCATAGGGTTTTCAATGGCTGAGTGCTTTGGGATTGCCTTGGGAGTGGATTGCCAGGCCCTTCTCCCATTTTTGCGGTGCTGGGAATTGAACTCGGGACCTCAGAGACTGCAGCACAGCGCTCTACCCACTGAGCTAAATCCCAGCCCCATTTAAGAAATGTTAATATCAAGGTGAACCATGAAGACATCTTTTGTTTATAGTTATCAAATTTAACTATTTATTAACATTAAAATAAGCTTAGTATTTATAAATAGAGGAAAGTATGACCACTTAATAGAAATGATAAAGATTAGTTGTTAAGCACCGACTTTATATTAGACATTATTTTAGGTTATTTGTGTTCATCCTCATCCAGTTCTTGCAATTCCATGTAAAAATATTGTTTTTTCCCTTATTATACAGATGTAACTGAAGTTCACAGAGAAGTTAATAAATGTGCTTAAGGTCACATAAATAGAAAAGAGCAGAGTCAGGATCTGGATCCTGGAATGACTCCAAAGTCCATGGTCTTTTTGCTGTAGCTTCAGAATGTTTCCTTCTCATTAGGAAGGAAAACACAGAAATAAAATTCTCAAAAATTTCAATCTTGTCTTGAATGATTTTTCTTATATGTCCTTGGTCAATTCACTTGAGGGGAAATTCTGATTCCTCAACTAGTCCAGCAGATCAATCCTCTGATTCACTGCCACCGTCAACAGCCACCTCTCTCAAGTATAACCCTCTTGCATGTGGAAAACTACAGTGCAAAGGAGACACCCTCCCTCAGGCTCTGAGCATCTCAATTATATAGCAATTTTAAGCATACAGTTTCTTTAATCCTTTTGGTAACACTGCAAAGTAGATAGGGCAGATATTTTCATGTCCCTTCTAGAAGTAAGAAAACTCACATTTGGAAAGGTAAATTTCTAAAAGGCATGTGGATTGTAAGAAGAAGAAAAAGAAGTAGAATCCATATTTTTGACCCTGTGCATTTTGCTTATTGTGTTCTGTGGCTAATCTACCTCACCATGCCTCTCTTTTTTGCTATCTACTAGCTTGTTTCTACACAATTCTGTAGCCCTTTTCCCAGAAAATGACAAAGACTGCCATTTTGATGCACCATGGTTAAGGAAGTGACCTTTCCTAATTTTGTCCTTTGTTTAATTTTGTTGGGGTGATGTTTAGCTAAACCCTTCCTTGCTTATCTTCAGAACACTTATATAATGATGTGTGAATCTGTATATAAAACATTGCTGTTGTTATTGTGAGGCAGGGTCATGTAGTCCAGGCTGGCCTTGAACTATGATCCTCTTGCATCAGGCTCGCAAGCTCCCAGGTTCCTGGACCATAGGCATGGGGTGTCACGCTCAGCTGTATTAAACCTTTGATTCACTTTAAAACTGTACCATAAGGATGAATTCTCTTCTACCCTATTATAAATGTTTCTTCTGGTTTTCTCAGTATGAGCAGCCATAATCAATACTTCCTGGAAGTCACTCTCTTCTCAAACTAAGACTCTTGTGCTGGAGGCATTGAGGATGATGAAGTTGGTTAAATTAGCTGAGCTGTGGCCCCATGAGAACAGAAGATCTTATAAGATTAGCTATATGGCAAGACAATTCAACTGAAATCCACATCCATATCTCCTACCAAAGTAACTCTAGTAAGAGTAATGTGAAGAAAAAAAACATTTGCAATAAAAATATGGTGAGCAGTCATTTGCTTTCTACATGAAGGAAAGCAATGTGAAAATATGAGAAAAAGCAATGAAAAATTCTCAAAGGAATAGAAAAATGAGTTTGAGAACAAAAGTATGGGAAATTTTTCCTCAACAAAAATTGTAAATAAATTGGAAGTCAACCATGGAGGTAGAGATTGAAAGGAGACAAAAGGGGACTTCGGGTAGCAGTTCTGATGGCTTCTGGGATGCTGGTAGTGCTGTTTCTTGATCTGAGTCTGGTGACGTGTTGATAACACTTCCCAGTGCATTTATTTTATATTTGTATATGTAAATATATATGTATCTATACATAGTAAAAAGTCAAAGGGTTCAAACCTTAGCATGCACGCGCGCACGCACACACACACACACACACACACACACACACACACACACACATACACACAGAGCCAAAGGCAAAAATGTAAAAATACACAGGTAAATGTGAAATTATAATGAAACTCTAATAACTCCAAGGGCCATTGACAAAGGAAAATATAAATAAGTAATAAACAGAAATATTTTAATGTAAATATTTTCAATAATAAAAGCATTTCTAAATGGATAGTACATGGTTAATTCAAATTCATTTTGCATATCTGCCATAACTTGGTATCTCTATTCTCTTCTCTTTTTTTATTAGAAATTTTTAATATACATCATAATGTGATTCATTTTGACATGCTTTTCATTGTGACATTTTCATATATGCATTTTGATAAACATTATTCATATAGGTTACCCCTTACCCTTCCCTATGCTTCCCCCCTCCCACCCTTCCCATCTAAGTTTCCCATCTAAGTCTTCTCTATCTTTTACTTAGTAGTATTTTTCTATATGTCCTTGGGTTCCAGTTCTGTTTAAGATAGAAACGTTTCCTGTAGTGGTCTTTGTTTTTATCTTGTTAGAACAATTACATGTGATTTCTAGTCCATTTATATTGACACCATTCTTATCTTCCCCCCCCTTTTATTATGATCTGACCTTTGTCTATTCTCTTCTCATAATAATTATAGCAGCATAGTATGCCTTTTAATAAACATCATGACATCTAAAAAAAAATCAATGAGGGTATAACCCATGGTTGCCTATGACTGTCATTACATATTAATTAAAATTCTTGTCTCTTTCTTCTTTCATTCATCCTGTTTTCTGTAAAAGATGTAAGGTGATGGATGTGTAAGCAAAATGGATTTAATAGTTGCATAATGGATATACCAAATGACTTATTACTCTGTACCACACTAACATTTATAAATATTAAAAAATAGCAAAAGCAATACATGCATTAGATTAAAAGTTTTGACAATACAGACTGACAGAATAAAAAGTAAGCTTACCTCATTCTTCCTTGACTTGTGCCTCTAAAGTAAATCTCTGTGAATAGTTTCTACATTATTCCCAGAAATTTCTATGTATATTATGAATGAAATTATACCATGATAATGCTCATATTATTATGCTTCCAGAAATTGTCTATGCATAAACTTACATATATATTTAAATCAAATGGAATTATACTGCACTGTGTATTTTTTGCTGAACAATATCTCCTGGAGATCTTTTATTATTTTCATATGAATATCTACTTTATTCTTTTTCATAATTTCACATTATTCCACCATACCATGATTTAGTTAACTCTTTCTCTTATTAACAAATATTTAGACTGGTTCTTGTTTACATATGTGTGTGTCTGTTTGTGGGCCTGTGGTTGTGTGTGTGTGTATGTAAGGGGAAAAGTAGAAATCACAAGCAATTTGCAATTTAAATTTATATCTATATCTATCTATCTATCTATCTATCTAGATATTATGTTTGGACATTCATTTAAACAATTATCCAAAAAAAGTTAGAAATGGAATTGTGGATGAAAGGGAAATATATGTATACATACATATACATTTGACATTTTGCAAAATATTTCCAAATTTCTCTCTCAGAAGTTTGCTCCAAAATTTAGTTCTGTGAAAGGTATGTGTCAGTGCTGTCTTCCCAGACCTTCACTCACACTAATTATTATCAATTTTATTCATCTTTTACAATGTTACTTGTTGTTAGGTGCCCTCAGGCCGAATCTGACTCATAGCAACCCTGTGTATAACAGAACGAAACACTATCTGACACTGTGCCATCCCGGCACTATGTCAGTGCTTCTCTGCTACTCATAGGGTTTCCCATGGCTGATTATTTCAGGGGTAGGCTGCCAGGTCCTTCTCCTACTTTTTGCAGTGCTGGGGACAAAACCCAAAGCCTCTGAGAGGACGGAGCAGCACTTTACCAATGGAGCTAAACTCCAGCCCAATCTTTCACAATATCATTGGTTTAAAAGGCTTTCTATTTTAGTTTGCAATTTTGTAATTATACTTGAAGTTAAGCATTCCTGAAAAAAAAACTTAACCTCAGATCACAAGAAACATGAGGAGGGTGCCCATGCTGGGTGGCGTGTGGGGAGAAGGAAGCTGCAGTATTTGGTGGAGCCCTAGTGAGGAAATAGGATTTAAAGCAATGGCAGTGGATGAGAATACCATGACCAGAGACAGAAGAAAGAAAAGGGTTGGGATGGAACCAGAGCCTATTTTTGCCTCCAGTTTTGATCTGGCCACAGCCTCTTTGAAGCCAAGATATTCATTTCTTCTGTATTCTCTAAGATCTCCCAATTCACCTAACTTTCTGACAAGTGACTCACCAAAAACACTTGGGACTATCTCATAGGTGATAGGGGTCATTTCATAGGCTTAACTTTTTCCCCTAGGAGTGAGGAATTACCAACTGTTTCCCCAATGGCCCTAAGCAGTTGTGATTCCATTTGGAAAGAATTGTTATTATTACTATTACTGTTGTTGTTGTTGTTGTTATCATCATCATCATCATCATCATCATTATTATTAGATTTCTGGCCTTTGTCAGCTACTGCCTTGTAGAAAGGAACTCACCTCTCCCCTTGCACTTAGTTGCCTTCCTTTGAGTTTTCCTGGACTCTCAGAGCAGCTTTACTGGCTGAGAAACAAAGCTGGCGAATATTCTCACCAGTCCCAAAGCCCATGGCCAGAGCACTGCTCTAATTTGGTCTTTGGCTCCAGTTCCCTCCCCTCTGACCTGCTTGGATCCCATTGGGACTCTGATTTCCTTGATTCCACATTGGCCTTCACTCTTGTTCTGGCTCCGAGTGGAAAGTCCTCCATCTGCCCCTCATCCACCTTGTCTGATCAAATGAGAAAATATGCTTCAAATGGGAATATTTTCCCCAGTTTCCTGCAGCTGACCCAGGCTACTGCCTGCTGGGCACTGCTTCTCTATCACCAGCACTTGACCCCTCTTCCCTTTTCTCTACTTGAAACTCCAGTTCTTTCTTGCCCACCTTTATCTCAAGCTCTGCTTTAGCTCAAGTGTTTTGTTTTTTTGTTTTGTTTTGTTTTTTCGGTACTCGGGATCGAACCCAGGGCCTCACGCTTGTATGCTTTGCAAGTGCTATACCACTGGGCAGCACCTTCAGCCCATTTTTTTTTTTTTTTTTTTTACCTTTTGAGACCAGGTCTTGCTAAATTATGCCCACTGCTTCTGGTCTTGAACTTTCGATCCTCCTGCCTCTGCCTCCTGAGTTGCTGGGATTACAGGCGTGGGCCACTGTGCTCAACTCTGACTGAAGTTGTTTTAAATTCTGTGGCTTTAACTCTGCTAAGGATTCTCCCATTACTTCTCTTGAAGACTGAGCACCCTGCATTGATTCAGTCCCCTAGGGGTGAAGTGTCTGAGGAGATGGGCAGGGAACGGGTTAGAAGAGGGAAGAGAAAGCAGAAGAGAATTAACATTTATTAAGCAAAGATTCTGGAAATAAAAATGAAAGATCAGAGAGGTTAAATTATTTGACTTGACTAGTTCAATAGGAAGGATTGAAATCCAAGTACATGTGAATGGAAAAGCTGTTCTACATTTACCATGTAAGGAAGCTTCATTTTCCTTAAGCTGGATCATGTTTCATTTACAGTATTTTAAAACACCAATGGAAATTCTTGTTTGTCTCTCTTTTTTTTCAACCATATCAAATTGTAAAACGGTTTGGATTTTGCAAAGCTAATTTAAAACATTTTTATGAGAATGGGATTATACTGAGAGCACTGGTTTTCAGCTCTAACCTTATTACAGTTATTGTCAGGTAACACGGTGGGTATTTCCCTCACAAATTGTATAGTAACTGTGTAGCTGCTGGTATTCATCCTGTAGGTGGTGCTAGCTGCTAGTATTCATCCTGTACTTGGTGGATTTTTAGTTTGTATTTATCTGCTTTACAAACAATTTATTGGTTTATACCCTTATAATGTCTTGTATTTGTTTGGGATTGTTTTTCTTAAAAGATTTCAAAAGTTTTGGAAAGGTAATACAATTCAACAAGTAAAAATAGTATTTCATTGTAGTTTTATTTGGCATTGACTCTAATGACAAATGAGATTAAGCATTTTATGATTACTTGCTGGAATGAATGAGGTTCCTTGTTTTGTTTCAATATTTCTCAGAGTAGGATTAGCAACTACTTGTATCAGAGTAACCTAGGGCATTCATTTAAAAGTTGTAATTACTGAATTTACTTTGTTGTGTCATTGTTATTAGATGCCATTGAGTCAAGTCTGACTCATAGCAACCTTATGTACAACAGATGGAACACTCCCAGACATTGTGCCATGTCCTGCACCATGTCAGTGCTTCTCTGCTATTCATAAGGTTTCCAGTGGATGATTGTTTCAGGATTGTTTTGGGAGTTGGCTGCCAGGTCCTTCTCCCCTTTTAGGGGTACTGGGGATTGAACCTAGAGCCTCAGGGCACGCAGAGCAAGCACTCCAGCAACTGAGCTAAACTCCAACCCCAAACTCACTTTAGATGCACCAAAGCAGACTTTATTGGGAGTGAGGCTCATGGATCATTTTTACTAACCTCCAAAGGCAATTCTTACACGTATTAAAGTTTGACAACTATTGTTTTTGGTTACACCTAAAAATGACTTTTAAATGTAACACACAAGAATAGAAGACTAATTGGAGAAGAGGTGATTAGAATGAGGGGGAAAGTTAAACAAATTTATGGCATTCCTATAAAATGGAACATTATGCTGCCTTTAAGACTGGTGAGCTAGATATATTTTTGCTTATAAAAGTTCTCGAAGAACTATTGTTAATTGAAAAAAAAAAAAAAACCTCAAGCAATAAGCAAGACTATATGGTTATGCATGTCCTCCAAAAACCTTCTGGAAGTTTATATCCAAAACTGTTAAAGAGTCTTTTCTTTAGGAAATAGGACTGTGCTAGCTAGGAAGTTGTAGGTTTATATTACTATTTGAACTTTATCATGTAGCTATTTTATCTGAATATGTACCATTTTGATAACATTATTATTTACATATCTACAGCCATACCACCCTGGCGTAGGATCCCATCTGATCTCGGAAGCTAAGCAGGGTTGGGCCTAGTTCTTGGATGGGAGATCGCCTGGGAACACCGGGTCCTGTGGTGCTAGGAAAAGGACCTAGCAGCCTGCTCCCAAAAAAATCAGGCATTGAAAACCCTATGAATAGCAGAGAAACACTAACAATACTGTTTTGCTTTTTGTACATATGGAACCTAACAACAACAACAACAACAGGGTCAGGCTGGATGGAAGGTGCTGGACCCAGCCTGAGTCCCATCCACTGGGAGGAACTGGCGAGGAGAGGAGAGCTGCAGCAACATTCCCACTGCAGAGAAAACCCCAGCTACAGTGTGGAAACAAAGGGCTGAGCATGGCTGTCTCAGCACATCTCAGCAGGAGCGCTGCTTGGAGAAGAGGAAGGCAGGGCCTCTCTGATGGCTGGAATACAGCCACGGGTCCTCCAGGAAGCTCTGAAATTGGAGAGCCCTGTGGGCATACAGTTTTCTTTGGGGGTTTGGGATTGAGCTGTCATTGCAGCAGAAGACAGGCAGTGGTGATCATCCAAATAAAACTCTCTCTAGGGAAGCAGTCTGGTAATGGGGTGCCAAACATGAGGGACCAGAACAGGATGCAGCAATTAGAATAGGGATTCCATGCAGTGTAGCCCTAAGACTCATTGAGGCTGAGTGTTGATCTAGGCTTTACCTCCTGCTCAGGGGCAGAATTGATCTCAGGCTCCCTCCTTGGGAAGGACAGGGGAGCTGGGGTGATGAGGCAGGGAATGTATATTAGTGGCATTTTGTGCAGAGATTTGAGTGCTATGTGGCCATGGCTATTTTTTCTTCTTCTTAATTCTGTTTTCACATAGAATGTGACTGCCTAACATCACAGTAGCCAGTATGGCCCATCAAGGTTAATCAGTCAAACTGGTTATTCAGAAAACAAACTTTGTTTAAGGATTTTTCAGCTATCCTTTTATGAAGAGGTTCATAGAATAATAGAAAAGCCTACAATTCCTTCAGCTCATCAAACAGATCATGTGATTTGAGAATAGCAATTATCAATACCAACTTCTGCAGTTCACAAATTCATCAACAGAAAGGGAAGCAGTAGGGGAAGGGGAGGCCCTGACTTTATATCATTGTTTGGAAGCATGAGTTTAATAATAGCTGTTTTGCCTCCAGGGATTACTCTTTGGTCTGGATGCTATGTCCTCAATGGAATTTGCTGATAAAGGACAACTTTGCTTTTATGTGCCTTTGCTTAACGCACAGTTAATAATATCCTGACCCTTCCTCGTCATTCAGTTGTGGCATGACTGCTCAGGAGACTCACAAAAGAAGGCCTCTGTGCTCCCTTCTGGTTAATTATACTCTCTGCTCCTCGAGAGATGGAGTGAACCTTCTAACTTAGAACAACCTTGTACCACAGCCTCGACCTTTGTCCCAAGCACTGCCATTTTGCCTTCAATCATATTGTGCTTAGTCAGCTGTGTGGAGTACAGATGTAGCTAGCCCAAGCTGCATTCACATAGTTCAATCAGAGATGTCCAGCTTGGCTATAGGCTGCCCTGCAGACCAAGACCTTGCTTTTTCTCTTCTAAAGTCTAACATGCTGGGGTTTAGCTCAGTTGGTAAAGTGCTGCTCTGCACTCTCTGAGGCCTTGGGTTAGATTTCCAGTACCACTTAAAAAAAATGGGCGGAGGGAGAAGGACCTGGTAGCCCACTCCCAAAACAATTCCAGAACGATTGAAAACCCTATGACCTAGCAGAGAAGCACAGACATAGTGGTTGGGAAGTATTTTGTTCTGTTGTACATAGGGTTCCTCTGAGTTGGACCTGACTTGATGGCGTCTAACAACAACAATGTCCAAGACAACTCCATGCACTGCCTCTTAAACCTACTCATTCCCTGCCCTGCTTGACTTTTACAGGTTGAGTTTAGTAACCACTTCAAATATCTTTCAACAAAACATCTACTTGTACTAGATATGTCAAGCTTGATAGCTATACCTTATGGACAGCTCACTATGTGCCAGCTATTTTTCTAAGCACTTTGCATGTATTATATCATTTAATTTTCTCAATAACTCTATGTACCAGGACTATTATTAGTTCCATATATAATGATAAAGCTGCTGGGAGTGATGGTGTGTGCCTCTAATCCCAGCAACTTGGGAGGCTGTGGCAAGAAGACCACAAGTTGAGGCCAGAGGTAGCCTGCATAACTTACAGAAACCCTAGCTCAAAATAAATAAATAAATGAATGAATAAATAAATAAGTAAGTAAATAATGGGCTAGGAATGCAGCCCAGTAGTAGAGTACTTGCAAAGTATATGTGAAGCCCTGAATTCAACCCCTCAGTACTGCAAAAAATAAATAAAATAAAATAGAAACAATAAAACTGAAGCACACGCCTGTTAAGCAACTTGGTCAAGGTTCCATGCCTGTTTAATATTAGAGATAGATTGGAATCCATATGATCTGGTTTCCAATGCTGTGTTCTTGACTGCTACACTATAGTTTTTCTTTATAAATAGTATTTCTGTATTCATTCTGCATCCATTCAACAAATGTGTATTATGCATCTACTGTGGGCCAGAAACAATCCCTGGTGCTAGGTAACAATAATCAGGAAAGATAACACAACAGCAAAATAAATAAATAAATAAATAAATAAACAAACAAACTTGTTCTCATGAAAATTCCACTTTACTTGTAGAAATAGATAATGTAAACCATAAATAAGCAAAATATATAGTATGTTCATGTTTTAGTCTATTTGTGCTGCTATAACAAAATACCATAGACTGGATGGCTTATAAACAAATTTATTTCTCATAGTTCTAGAGTCTGGGAAATGGTTTTGTGTTGGGATTTTGTGTTGTGTTGGGTATGCTCTCTGGTTCAGAGAAGATGCTTTCTTGCTCAGTCCTCACATGATGGGAGAGGAAAGGGTTCTCTCTGGATTTATTTAAAATTAAGGGCACTAATTTCATTCATGAGAGTGCTGACCTCATGACCTAGTCACCACAAAGGCCTGGCTTCCTAATTCCCTCACCTTATGTGTAAGGATTTCAACATGTGAATTCAGAAGAAGCACAACACTCATCAGTGGTGAAGACAGGGAGATCATTTGGGTTTTTTGCATTAATCCAGTAGGAGATGATAGTGGTGGCTTGTGCCAAAGTGTACAGGGTGGGTGTAAAACATATTTTCACACAAGGTATTCTTATGCAAGTTTTATAAGTTAAGAAATGAGACTTGAAGAGATCAGCTTATGTGCCTGAAGAAGAATCTTTGAAGAAAAATTAGCAGTTCAAAGTCAAAAACGTGTTCTCAGAATATTGAGTATAAAAATTTTGTGAATTTTGATGAGTGATATCTCTCAATTCTTAGATTTGTTATTGTTTGTTTGTTTGTTTCTGGTAATGGAGGGCCAAACCCAGGACCTCATATATACTTTGCAAGTGCTGCAACACTGAGTTGCAGCTCCTTTTATATATTTTATTTTGAGACAGGGTCTCCCTAAGTTACACAGGTTGACTCTGGCCTTGAACTTGTGATCCTCTTGCCTCTGCCTCTCAAGTCCCTAGGGTTACAGGTGTGCACCACTCTTTCTGGCATTAGACCTGTTTATTACTTTATCCATCAATACTCACACTTCTAAGGAGAGTCAGTTACTATTCGGATGTCAGGACTGGTGAGGGAACTGGGAAAGGGCAGTGCATACATGCTGATGGGACATGACTAAGTCAAGAGGGAGAGACTCAGAAAGGCAGGTAGTAAAACCTCAGATGGGGCATGAAAATATCCTCATATGTATGTCCTTGATTTTGGAGCTTAAGTGTCCAATTTGTCTCTTTTTCCTTATTTGATCTTATCAAGGAACTTGGAATTTTTTAAAAATTCAGCATAGAAACATGGAAAACAAAGGAATACCTGGAACTTGGCTCAATATAGCAGATGGAGCATATTTCCTGCCTCCCATTCACCTCAATGATATATGGTGTATCTACAGGGCCAGAAAATGAGGAGGGGTGTTTGGCATTTTCTGTGGACCAGGGATGATAAGAAAGCTGGAAATGATGGAAAGCAGATGGGAAAAATTACAACAGAGAACAGCTGCCAAAGATGGGAGTGGCTTTAGAAGAGTTGTAGAAGAGAATACGAGGAGCAGGAAATGGTGAGAGGAAGGCTGGGGCACCAAGGTGGCAGCAGCCAGGTGCTGTGCCAGTCAGAGCCAGGGGAGGGACAAGTCCTGGAGGATGCCAGAGCAGGAAGAACCAGGAGCCCAGAGGCCGGCACTTCAGATAATCAGTCTGGAAGCTCCTTGTGCCCTCTCACTGTCTTAGCAGACAATCTGTGGTAAAAAAAACAAACAAACAAACAAACAAACAAAAAAAACCTGTGGAGAAAGATCACAGGGAATTTCTTCTTTTCTTTTCTTATCTTTGTATTGTTGTTGCTTGCAGTTCATTTTTTATTTTGAGTCAGGGTATTTTGAGTCAGGGCATAACTTAGTGATTATGCAGGTTGCATCTGGCCTTGGTCCTCCCACCTCTGCCTCCTGAGTTTCTGGGCCACTATGCCTGGTGAATTTCTGATTTTCTTTGTAAGATTTTTAGCACTATCTATTTTTAAAAGAGCATATGTGAAAGCATTACTTTGATTAAAAAAACAAATTAAATTAGGTATAAATTTTATAAGTAGAAGAGTTGACATAGTGTATGTTAAATTCCCTGAATTTCTCCAATAAAAGAAATATAAAGACAAAAATATAAAAGTGTAATAGGGAGAAAATGATGCAAAAGTACAAAAATGCCAATAATCAGGAACATTAAAAGATAAACACTTTCAGATTGGAACATGTTATGGCTTAAATCTAAAACGTTCACCAAAGGTAATGTGTTTGAACATTTTGTCCCAAGCTGGTGGTGCTGTCCTGGGAGGTCATAGAACTTTGGGAATAGAACCTATCTTTGCAGAAGAAGTTTCCTGGGGGTGCGTCTTTGGAAGTTTTTACCCAGAGCCCTGATTCCTATCCTTCTCTCTCTTTGCTCTCTCTGCTCCTGATCCACTATGCTGTGAGGTCATCTACCATGGGCTCTGCCATGCCTGCCCTGTTGTCACACCTGCCACCATTGTGAACTGAAATCCTCTAATCATGAGCTCCCAATAAATCTCCTCCATAAGTGTGTGTCTGTCAGTTGCTCTGTCACAGCAACATACCAGCTGACTAATATAGAGTAGTAAAATAGCTTCATAATAAATGCAGAAAAATAAAATATGAAGAATTGGCAAAAATATGTTCAGTAATGTAACAAAAACACAATTATAGAAATAATTCATATCATGCCAAATAGAATCAAAGTCAAATAGATTAAAAGGGGGAAAAGCTGTTATTTCATAGTAATAAAAGAATTGTCGCCCCAAATACAAAGGTCATGGCAATTTTTGCCTCTAAGTATGTAGTATTATAATGAAACAGAGGCTTATAGAAATACAAAGGTAATTGAATACTCACATACATACTTCTAGAAATTGATAGACTAAGTAGAGTATAAAATTTGGGTACTAAATTTGATAACCTTGATACAATAGCTATATAGATTTTGACATCACAATTAGTTGATATACACCTTTTAAAATGTTTTAAGAACACTTTAAAAGTTGGCACACACCTGTAATCCCAGCAGCTCAGGAGGCGGAGGCAGGAGGATCACAAGTTTGAGACCAGAGGTAGTCTGCGTAATTTAGCAAGACCCTGTCTCAAAAAGTAAAAAAAAAATGGGCTGGGGGTGCATCTCAGTGGTCCAGCACTTGCAAAGCATGCAAGCGTGAACCCCTAGTACCACAAAAAAAAAAAAAAGGAACACTTTAAAACTTGATACAGTATTGAGCCACAAAGGAAATCACAATAAAATTCTGAAAGCAGAAATCAAATAAAACATTTTCCCTCACATGATGTAATAATATTACAGTAATAGTAAAATTGTTTGTTGTTGTTAGATACGGTAGAGTTGGATCTGACTTATAGCAACCCTATGTACAACAGAACAAAACACTCCCTGACACTGCACCATGCTCTGTACTATGTCAGTGCTTCTCTCCTATGCATAGGGTTTTCAATAGCAGATTATTTTGGGATTGTTATGGGAGTGGATTGCCAGATCCTTCTCCCATTCTTGTGGTGCTGGGGATCAAATCCAGGTCATCAGAGAAGGCAGAGCAGCACTCTACTAACTAATAGTAAAAGGATATCTCAAACCAAAATAACTTTACAGAACTATATCTTTGAAAAATTTGAAGACATTTAAAAATGTGAGAAAAATTATAAAAAGTTAGAAATCAAGAGTGGAGGTCACTGAATATCTATAGGGTTCAATGAAAGCAGTTCTCAAAGATAAGCTTATAAAAATGCATCTACTTGTTATAAAGCAAGAAGGAAACTTGGGAGCAAACTCATGACATTTGCTAATCCATGCACTACTCTCTCTCTTCTTTCTCACTCCTCAGTCTTCCACTTCTTTCTCTCTCCTAGGTTTTCCAAGTTCTGCTTCTTCATCATCAATTTCAGCTGAATACATGCTTCTGATTTCCCTAGTGGTGTGAAGGCAATAGGTGAGGCAGGGAAGCCCCACATTCTCCCACTCCAGCATCCACCAACCTATCTATTGAATTCTCTCCTCTCCTCTTACCTTGAAGGATCCTCCTGCGAGTGATACTGTGGGCCAATGTCTCTGAATCTCATCTTCTCAGAAATCGCTCTCCAGCAATTGTCTTTTCACTGTCCTGCATCAAGTTTTCCCTCTTGATTGGATCATTTCCAACAGCATATGATTGTGTTGTTATTGCCCATCATAAAAAAAAAATAATGACCCTTTCTTGACCCCACATCCCCTCCATTCATGGCACCATCTCTCCACTTGTCTTCCCAGCAAGGTTTCTCAAAAGTGTGGTGCCTCCTGCCTTGGATTTCCTCCATTTCTTCTGTATGAACCCAGGCTCTAACCAACATGGCAGTTCCACCATGTCACCAAAGCAACTGTGCCCATGAAGCTATCTTTATGTTTCTAAACCCAGTGCTGAGCTTTTGATCCTCATCCCCTCTGACCTGCAGCACACAGCCTTTTACACAGCTGATCACCCCTGCCTCACCTGTCTTCTTAGAACCCATTCTCCTTTGGTTTTTCCCTTATCTGACAAGCCACATTTTCACAGCCACCCCTTCCTTTTTCATATCCTTGACCTCTAACTGTTTGGGCACATTTATTGAATGCTTCTCTTCCTGGGCTACACTCACTTCCTAGATGATTTCATCCAGCCAAGGTTTCAAGGTTATGTATACCTCTGTAGGCTCTCAAGTTTACATCTCCACCCTGGTCTGCTCCTTGGAAATCTAGATTTGTACCCAAGTTTCTAGTTAACATTTCTGCTTAGGTGCTGACAAACACCTCCAACTTACATTTGTAACTGAGCTCCTTGCCTCCCTCACTCCCTGCAAAACTTGCTCATCTTGCAATCTTCCCTCTGGGTGAATAACAAATCCCATCTTCTCAATGAAGCCTTCTTCCCTGGCTACCATTATCTAAAAATCACAAACGTTTTCCATAGCCAGAACTCCCTATCCTCCCACCCTACTCTCTCTTGATGGTTTTTTATCATTGTTTGACCCCCTTCATATGTTTTTCATGCATTTTATTTATTTCAACAATAAAAGCTCAATGAATGTAATGGCTTGGCCACTTTTGTTCACTTGTTATCTCCCCAAAGCCTAAAGCAGGACTGGGGTTTCATGGCATTCGTTGTATATTTGTTGAGTGAATGAGTGAGTGGATGATGACAATTCCTAGGTTTTTGTCCTTAGCTACTGGAAAGACGAAGTTGCCATTTACAGAGGTCAGAAAAATTGGAGGAAGAACAAAATTGGAGCAGGAGGAAGAACAGTTTTCAGCTTTGGATGTATTAAGTTTGAGGTGCTGTGTTAGTCAGCTTTGCATTGCTGTGATGCAGTGCCTGAGATAATCGACTTAAAAGGAAAAAAGGTTTTCTTTGGTTGATGGTTTCAGAAGTTTCTGTCCATGTTGCCTGGCCCTGTGGCTTTGGAGGTGACTGTGTGGTGGAGGAAGCCATAAAGCAAAAGCCAGAGAGGAGAAGGGGCCAGGGCCCAAATATATTCTCTGAGGGAACAGACCCCTATTAACCTACTTCCTCCAATCAGCCCTCATATCTTAAAGATTCCACCTCCCCCAATAGCGCCACAGGCTGGGGACCAAGACCTTAACACATAGGCCCAAATTTAGGGGACACTCAAGATCCAAATTATAGGAGATACTTATTTAAAATCCAAGTGGAGATGTGTTGTGGTTTTGGCTCTAGCCCGGCTCAGATTAGAGCCAGCCTACAACATAACGAGTAAGTATCGGGGACTTACTGAACCAGGTGGATGTTAACCGGTGGCACAAATGAAGGACTTCGGGAAAACTTCAGTTGGTAAAACAGGGAAGATAAGGTTTATTGGGTGCTCCCCTGATGAGGTGCAAGAAGCTAGCAACCCTTACAGCGCAGAGCTCTATGTGCTCCTTAAGTACTGACTCTAAGCCTGCAGCATGGAATGCTGCAGGCTGAGTGCTGGTACAGCTCAGCCTTAAAGGCACAGCCACAGCTGCTGGTTTTCTGTGGAGGTCAGTTGATCTTGCCTTTCGCAGCTCGCCTTCTCTACTTCCCTCCTTCCCAACGATGGGAGGAATTGGGAGGCTCTTCGTGGCTTGCTTGAATCCTTGGGCTCTTCAGGGCCCCTGGTCTTGATCCCGCTGGCTTGCTTGCAGATCTTGGTGGAGTAGGGAGCGCTGGTCCAGGTGATGGGTGACAGTTGAAGGACGGTCAGAAAGGTGAGGTGAGGTGGGGTCCAGGAGCCCTACTTTTATAGGGTCCTGGAGGGATCACATGGTGGGATTCAGCCAATCAGGGCACATACCTGACAGGTACAGCAGGTAAACTGTCATACCTGCCAGGTGGGGACAGTTATTACCCAAAAATGCTAAGGGGAGCCAATCAAATTTAGGGTGGTTAGGGCAGGTCAGACTGTCCAGGTGCCATCTTTGCTCACTCCATGGGAGGGGCTGGTGTGAGTGAGTGAGATGAGCCCTGGGGCCAACTAGGGGTCAGCCCCTCAGACTGTCATGAGGGACCCTAGTTGTGAGATATGATTTTAAAAGTCCCCAACAGAGATGCTGTGCATCAGAGGTTCATGGACAGGTTCATGCTGAATATGAAAATTTCTCATCAGCAGTACACATATAGAATTCTAGGCCATGAGAAAGTTGGGAGCAAGTGAAGGAAGAGAGAAAAAGAGTTCCAAGGAACTCTTGAAGGATCTAGGGTTAGAGTTTAAACACTTGGGAGAATAAAGAACCAAGTAGAAGGAAGATGGTAACTCTATCCTATCCCAGATGAAAAGTTGTGAAAGAGTTTGGAGGAGAGGGTGCGAGGTACCTGTCAATAACAGTGATATGTCACCTCTTGGGAGTTTTGAGGACTGCCATTGAGCTAGCAGCACCGAGGTCACTCAAGTATGTTGGAGAATAAAAAGAAAGTTACAAAATTATAATCAAGTAGCATTTATTATAGAAAGTCATGAATGGTTCCCTAGAAAACCTATTAATGTAATTCACTACATTCTCAGGGTAAAAAAGAAAAACCACAATTATTTCAGTAAAGTTTAATACTCATTTCTGATTTAAAAATAGAAAACTCATTACATTCGTTGAACTTTTATTGTTTAACTTTTTAACTTGATGGAGAATATCAGCTGGTTAGAGAATAATCTATACCTGAGGTTGTCAAGTCTTATCTTGTCTTTTCTTTTTCTTTTTTTCCCCCTTTTCTTTTCTTTCCTTTCTTTTTCCTCTTCTTTTCCTTTCCTTGTCTCCTCTTTTCTTCTTTTCAATAGTGGGGGCTGAACCCTGGGTCCCCAGGCATGCTAGGCAAGTACTGTACCACCTAGCTGCATTCCCAGCTCCCTTTTTATCGTTTATTTTGAGACAAGTTCTCACCAAGTTGCACAGGCTGTCTCTATCCTCCAATTCGTGATCTTCCTGCCTCAGCCTCTCCAGTCACTGGAATTAGCCCTTCAACTAGTGGTACTGGGAAAATTGGATAGCCACATGTAGACTGTTGAAACTAGATCCCTACTTCTCACTCTGTACAAAAATCAACATAAAATGGATCAAAGACCTAACATAAGACCTGAAACTTTGGAGCCATTAGAGGAAAACACAGGCAAACACTTCAAGATGGAGGTGTATGCATTAGCTTTCTGAATAGGACTGCCATAGCTCAGGAAATAATGGCAAGGATTGGCAAATGCGACTGCATCAAATTAAAAAGCTCTGCATAGCAAAAGAAACAAATAACAGAGCCAAGAGACAGCATACAGAATAACAGAAAATCTTTGCCATCTATTTGTTCTACAGGGGATTCATTTCCAGAATGTATATAAAAAAAACCTCAAAAGTTTAAACAACAAAACAGCAAACAATCCAATCCAATAAATGCACAAATGAACTGAACAGACACTTTTTAAGGGAGGAAATGCAAATGGCCAATGAACAGATGAAAAAATGCTGAACATCTTTAGTCATCAGGGAAATGCAAATTAAACTTACATAGAGATTTCATCTCACTCCACTCAGGATGGCGATCATCAAGAAAACAAAGAGCAACCGATGTTGACAAGGATGAGGGGTGGAGGTGTGGGGGTGAGGGAACACATATACACTATTGATGGAAATGCAAATTAGTCCGGCCACTATAGAAATCAGTAAGAGTTTCCTCAGAAAGTTAAAAGTAGAGCTCCATATGATCCAGCCATACTACTCCTGGGTATACACCCTAAAGAATCAAAGTCAGCATACAATAGAGATACCTGCATGCCCATGTCTGTTCCAGCACTATTCACAATACCCAAGTTATGAAATCAACTGAGGTGCCTATCAACAGATGATTGGATAAAGAAAATTATATATATATATATGTATATATGTATGTATGTATGTATGTATGTGTGTATTTATAAAATGGAGTTTTAGTCATAAAGAAGAATGAAATGATGTCATTAGCAGGAACATGGATGGACCTGAAGAACATCAAGTTAAATGAAATAAACCAGACTCAGAAATAAAGTATCCCATGTTTTCTCTCATATGTGGAGTTCAGGGGGAAAAAAAAGATGTAGAAAGGGAAAGAATGTAGGGGGTATAAGAAAGGCTTATTGAGGAGATGAATAAGATCAAAGTATGTTATATGCATGTATGAAAATATCATAATTAGCCAGGCACAGTGGCACACGCTTGTAGTCCCAGTGGCTGGGGAGGCGGAGGCAGAAGAATTGCAAGTTTGAGACCAGAGGCAGTCTGTGTAACTTAACGAAAGCCTGTCTCAAAAAAATATTACCAAGTAAATGATAGAGAAGTCTTTGATAGGGAGGGTGGGATGGTGGGGAAATGTACAAGAGGGTAAGGGAGAACCTATACGAATAATGTACAACAAAATGTATATATGGAAATGTCAGAGTGAAAAGCAAGTCAGAATAATCGCATTAAGGTGTACATTAACAATTTTCAATAAAAAAGCCAAACACAGACAAACAATAAATAAATAATGTAATAAGCAAAAATCACACATCATCTTGTTCCAGGAAAATGTGATATATACCAAAGATAAATCATAGCTAGAGCAGAGCAAATAGGATAAAAACAAGCTGACAATTATCAAATAAAACAAATAACTAAATTAGAATCCACACACATTTGCTTTGTAATTACAATAATTATAATTACACCAGAAACTCTGATTCCAAGAGAGTGGTTATATTTAAAAATAACTATTTCCCTCAGGTTTCATATGCCTGAAGATATACTGTGCAAATTTATCTTTGAATTCCCTTCTCATCCTAACATGGGGACTTGTGCAGACACTTGTGTGTTCAAGTGAGCAGTAACTGGCTACCATCATATTTAAAATGTCTGGCTATTCCACTTATAGAACTGCATATTTAAGAAAAAATCACATAAGCCATGTAAATTATCATTTACACACTCAAGATAAACAGAGTTACAAAAGCTGGGTGCAGTGGCAGATGCCTGTAATAATAGTGACTCTGGAGGCAGAAACAGGAGGATCGCAAGTTGGAGGCCAGGGCAGCCTACATAACTTAGTGAGACCCCGTCACAAGATAAAAAATAAAAAAGGGAGCTGCGGGTGCCATTCAGTGATGGAGCACTTGCAAAATATGCACAAGGCCCTGGATTCCACCCACTAATACTGAAATTAAAAAAAAAATAGGATTACAATTTTTTTTTTTTTTTTTTTTGCTGTACTGGGGGTTGAACCCAGAGCCTTACACTTGCATGCTTTGCAAGTGCTATACCACTGAGCTGCACCCCCAGCCCATTTTATTTACTTTTTTTTTTTAACAACAACAAAAAAAGGGCTGAGGGTGCAGCTCAGTGGTCTAGCACTTGCAAAGCATGCAAGCGCGAGGCCGTGGGTTTAAACCCCAGAACCACACACACACACACACACACACACAAAACCAACCAAACAAACAAAAAACACAAGACAAAACAAAACATAATGAAACCTATTACTTTGTGTAATTAATACAGACCAATAAAATTTTAAAAATGAGACTGTATTTATATACTGTTATACAGTTAATACACTCATAAACAAGAGCAATACCTACTCATTATAAGAAAAAGCAAACAAAAAGGACAGAAATGCATTATATAAAAAGTGAAAATTTAGCTGGGTGTGATGGTGCATGCCTGTAATCCCAGTGTGGCTGAGGTAAGAAGATAGGAAATCTGAGGCCAGGTTGAGCTACATAGTTGAGATCCTGTCTCAAAAAACACCCCCCAAAAACAAAAAACAAAAACAAACAAAAACAAAACAAAACAAAAAACAGGAAAAGAAAAAAAAAGTCAAGAAGTGAAGGTTTCCCCATTGAAATATCTAGATATAACCATCATAAAAACTTTATATATGTTCTCCTAAACATGTTTGTGCATTTATATTAATAACATGCCTTAAAGAATTAGGATCCTGTTCTAGCTTCTGATGTTTTAATGCCTCATATCTGACATCTTCTTGGAGTTTGGCTCAGCTGGTAGAGCGCCACTCTGCAGTCTCTGGGGCCTTGAGTTAGATCCCCAGTGGCCCCCCCCCCCAAACAGAAGAAAGGGCAATCCACTTCCAAAGCAATCTCAAAAACCATCAACCATTGAAAAGCTTATGAGGATCACTATGATTTGGAACCAACTCGAGGACATCCAGAAACAACATCTGACCTCTTTAAAAAAATGATCCATTCATTTAACAAATATTTACTGAGTACAAACTCAGTGCCAGGCATGGTTCTAGTGCTAACACTGTTCTGGGCAGGTAGATCTAATGCTACCTTTTTAATAAGATCATGTAATATTCTGTTGATTACATTTGCTATGGTTTTATATTTCACCAATACATGATTGATGGAATTTTATGCTCTTCCTAACTTCATTTATAGTAAACACTGTGGTGGTGAATTGGTACGAACAGCTTTGGCAACTTTTTAATTATTTTTTCTGGAGTAAATGGTCCATTGTAGGATTGCTGGGCTGCAGGAAATACAGAATAAAATGTTGCCACATAGTTCAAGGTTGCCTCCAGAGATTTTATCTGATCAAAGTGTGAGGCTTTTTGTTTTGTTTGTTTTCTCTGTTTTCTTGGGGTGCTGGGGATAGAACCCAGGGCCCTGCACATGCAAGACAATTTCTCTACCCACTGAGCTAGATCTCAATCCCCAATGTATCAGATATTTGATCCCAAATGCCCTTGGCAATATTAAAAGTTACCTATTTTTTAAGTCTTTGGTGATACAATAGGTAGAAATCATGTAAAAACTGTATTTTCATGTCTGATGATAAATGTGGTTGAGACAGTTTCAATGACTTATTAATCATGTATATGCTTTTTGAATTGTCTGGTCATACCTTTAGTTTGTTTCCTCACTTAAAAAATATGCATGTATGAAGACAAGGTGGATTGCACAACTAATTAATATTAGGACAATGATTGAATTTGTAGGAACTAACTCCCAGGATAGAGTTTTTCCCATTTTATTCCCAATACTTCCTTGAAGAGATAATAGATTTTTGAAACAATCTGATATAAAAATATAAATACATTAGTCATTGTTTTATTTGCTTATGGGGACAAAGGTAGATTATGTTGTTTATCAATATTTTTGAATGTTGCTCAGGATGGCCTTAGAGCCATAAATACTTGGCTAGATCTGGCTGAGTTCTCTGACTTCTAAAGTCTGAGCTCTTAGTTTTGGATTAGAATTCTTTGGGTTATAATTAACAGATAACGAACTTGAATCAGTTTAAGGTAAACAGAGGCATTATTGGAGGAATACCAAGGCATGTTACCACCTGGGAGAAGAGGTGGTGTGACAGGTGGGATTAGGGCTTAGGGTCTTGGTCACTAAGAACCTTCCAGGTTTGTTCTTCATCTCTCACTAGGATTCTTGTTGCAAATAAGCCCGTCAAGGTACAGACAGACATGCTGGGCAGGTATTCCTGAGCCTCTCCTTGACTTCTACTGCTAGAGAGTTGCTGATTCATACGCTCTCTATTGTTGAGATCTAAACCAGTAGAAAGATTATATCAAGGTGGACTTTGGTCTGGTGCCCACTGCCTGACTGTGATAACATGGCAGTGCCTGTTCAACTGGGCATTTGGAGTGGGGAAGAACATCCACTAGAAGCAGCGGGGAGGGGTTCTGTTAACAGAGGAGCACTTATCACTCCCTAGGCTACATGGACTCATCTGCTAACCCACTGCCTGCCCCCATTCAAGAGCTGTATTTGTCTAGGTCACATGTATTGGTTCTCTAGGTCCAGGACTGTGAAACATGACTGGTTAGTGATGGCCATCAAGACCTCAGCAAAGGGAGGCACTCTGATCAGGGGTGATGTCCGCTATCATGTGAGAAGGGGCAGGTCATTGCTGGTCTGCTCAAGGGCTCCCTTGTTTTATTTACTTATTAATTTGTTTATTTATCTATTTATCTATCTGTTTATTTTTTGCAGTACTTGGGGGTTGAACCCAGGGTCTCACAAATACTGTCCAGGCTCTCTACCAGTGGGCTTCTCCCCCAGCCCATTTATTTATTTTTATTTTTTATTTTGAGTCAGGGCCTCCCTGAGTTACACAAGCTGCCTCTGGCCTGGAACTCCTGATCCTCCTGCCTCTGCCTCTGAGTGGCGGGGATTAGAGGCAGCATCCACTCTCTGACAGGCACTGTTGTTGTCAGGTGTCATTGATTCGAGTCTGATTCATAGAGTCCCTATGTACAACAGAGGAAACAGTCCCCAACACTTTCCTGTGCTTGGTGCTATGTCAGTGCTTCTCTGCTATCTGTAGGGTATTCGATGGCTGATTGTTTTGGGAGTGGGCTGCCAGAGCCTTCTGTTTTTCCAGTGCTGGCGATTGAACCTGGGGCCTCAGAGGGTGCAGAGCAGAACTCTACCAACTGAGCTAAACCCAGGCCCCTACTCTAGCAATTCAAAGGAGAAAAAATAGCTACTATCCTCAAGGAGGTCTTTTTAATAGTGGTGAGACCCTAATAAATCAAGGAATTTCAGATGGTCAAGTGACTTGTTTACAGAGGTCTGGGTAGATTGAGGAGCTAGAGGCTGGGCAGAAAACTCAGTGGGGCAGCAAAGTGGGGCTTCTCTTCTGGACACCTGAGTAGTTTGGAAGGACAAGAGGAAGAGAGTGACAAGGCATAATAGGAGAATTCCAGAGGGAACACATCTAAACCGCATGGAGGTAATTCATCGTATGATATGTGTAGAGAAAATAAGATAGTGAGATTGGAATTAGTATGGAAATGTCATAATGAGACCCATTAAGTTGTATGTTAAAAATTACCAATAACAAAAAATAAAGATTGTAATGAGGATATGTATCAGAGTGTACATAGCAGGGATAAGGTCAGAGAAACAGATAAGAGTGAGACCAAAAATGGCCTCCCACATTAAACCAGTTTGTTTTTTATTCTGAAAACTGTAAAGTCCAAGGATTTTCAATGAAAGAGCAGTGACATGTTCAGAATTGTCTTTAAAAAATATCACTGGAGCTCTGAAAGATTTCAGTGCATTGGAGAGGTTAACATTGTGTGCAGAGAGATCACTTTAGAGACTCTTTTAGAAATATTACAATCTAAAAGATGATAAGGCATCAGCCTGAACAATAGCCTGGAAAAGGAAAGCACAAGGTGGTTTCAATCAATGCCAAGAAGGTGGACTCCTCAGGACAAAGTGTCTATCTGAATGAATGGGGATGAGAATGAGGGAAAGAGAGCAATCTAGGTTTTTTCTGACTTTTATGGCTTGGGACAATGGAGAGAAAGAATGTGGATGTTTAGTCCCAAGATGGAGAACAGAGTATGAAGTTCTAACTTGGTGGTAAGTGTAAGGAAGTTCTGACTTTATAAGAGATATTTAATTCTCTAGACTAAAGGAATTAAGGCCTATATAAAATGGTGATAAGCCTACATTAGGATGGGATTTAGCTCAGTTGGTAGTGTGCTGCTCTGCAGTCGCTGAGGTCCCACGTTTGATTCCCAGCACCCCAAAAATGAGAGAAGGACGTGGCCATCCACTCCCAAGGCAATCCTGAAATAATAAGCCGTTGAAAACCGTATGGAGGGTCACTGATGAGTCGGATACAACTCGATGGCCCCTAACAACACCAAGCCTATACTATCAATGTAATTGCATATTTTAATCATCTACATTTGCATAATGTCATAAGCATAGGTGTTTAAATTTTCAAAATTCTTAACATATATCATTTTGTTGTTGTTGTTAGGTGCCGTCGAGTTAGTATCCGACTCATAGCAACCCTCTGTACAACAGAGGAAACACTATTGTCAGTGCTTCTCTGCTGTGCATAGGGTTTTCAATGTCAGATTGGTTTTTGAGAGGGGGTTGCCAAGTCCTTCTTCCAAGCCTACAGCTTCTGGTGTTCCCAGGCGCTCTCCCATCCAGGTACTAACCATGCCCAACCCTGCTTAGCTTCCGAGATCTGACGGGTCGGATGCCACAAGGCTATGGCTGCAGGCTATATCATTTTAGAAACTGGAAATTATCAGAAAGATCCCATGTGAAGAGATTGTTCTCTCTAGTGCTGTGAGGTTAAGGTAATAGATGTTCAGTACTTAGCACTGATTTTGGAACATAATAAAATAATCAGTTAATCTTAGCCATCATTGTTTTATGATCCAGAGAGACCAACATTTAAGCTATAATTAGATTCAAATATAAATAACAGAAGAGGCTCAAATAGCAGTAGTTTAGTCAAGATAAAAATCTAATTCTTTCTGATGTCAAAGTCCAGATTCTTGTAATCAATGCCTTGAATACCTTCTCATGAAATTCCTCTTCCAATTTAAATATTATCTCTACTATTTATCTTTACCTATCTAAACTTTGATTTCTTCCTGGTAAATGCTTAGCAACTTTAAAAATTCAAAGAACAATGTCCAAGTACATAAGCAATTAAGATGATATGATTAGAGCTGGAGAGAGATTAGAAATATCTAGATATAGCATCAGCAGAATTGAGGTAAGAGATGAAGGTTCTAAAGTCAAAAGTTTGAGAAGATAAAGTCTGCCAGGAAGAGAGTCCCTGGAGAGGAAATCAGAAAGCCAATTATTACTTGAAGATATTATTGTTAGTGAGTAGGAGGAAGAAAAGAAATGAACAAAAAGAAAATAACTAAGAAGTGGATGTTCTTAATTTAAATGGCTTATTCCTGGACACACACACTTTTTAGAAATATAGATAAATGAAAGACACCAACAATAGAAAGGAAAGCAAAAGAAGAAGGCTGAAGATGAGATTGTGATGGTGATTCCATGGGATGAGAGAGCACAGAGACTGGTGGAGAGGACTACCAGTGTGGTTATTTGTAGCAGGTTAGGTCAGGGCCTTTGCTTTTGATTTGTGTGGTTTTCAGGTACTTATTACTATAGTAAAAATGGACACTGGGAACACAGAGCAATTATTATAGAAGAAATAGCTTCCAAAACAGACAACAGCAAGGGAGAAAAGACCATTGTGACAGTATGAACAGAGAAAGAAACTCTTAGAAATAAGTAAGAAATGTATACTGTTAGGGGCCTATAGATTGGGATATTCAATTCAGCTTCAGAAATTTGCCAATTTTTCTGTGTATCCTTATATAAAGCTAAGAGAAGCAGGCAGACAATTTTTGCATCTCTTTCAGCTTTAGTATGCTATATCTCTAGACCCTTCCCTGTTGAAGTTTTCAAAGAACTTGACTATTGCATGGGTATTTTCATGGCTTTCATTGCCTCTAGTGAATAACTTGCATAATTATCTATAACATGAAAAAATGCTTTTGAAACAATGAGGGAAGAATTGTTTCAGGCAGCTACCCTTGCATTTTCTATTTATTTGGAGGCAGTAGAGATCTGAGTGTTTGGGACATGAAATGTCTCCTGATGGCTAGTACAATTTGTGGGGCTACATTTCTTCTGGCTTTTTAATGAATATATTTATGAAATCACAACAAGAGGCAAATAACATAAGGTGACTAATGCAAAGAATAATACATTTAGATCAAAAGAACTGTATTCAAACTTCAGTTTTCTGGTTAGCTTTTTTACTTCATATGTCATTTCACTATCAAAAAGCAGAGTCCTGGTCTGTAAAATGAGACAATACAATCTTTAGATGGCTATTGTGAACATTAAAGAGAATACTGTAATGGGATCTTATATTAAATGCTGTACTCCATGGATCTCAAAATTTTTTGGCACCAGGGACTGGTTTTGTGGAAGACAATTTTTCCTTAGACCAGGATGGGAAGGTGGGGGTAGGGTGGGTTTCTGGATGATTCCAGTGGTAATATGAGCTATAGAGAGTGACTGTAAATACAAATGAAGCTTGGCTTGCTAATAACTCTGTACTGGTCTGTGGTCCCAGGGGCTGGGGACCCCTGCTGAGCTCTGTACAACTGGTCTCATTAGACCCACTGCTCCAAATTATGTAGCACAGAACTGAGCCTATTACAAAGTATATTTTCCTTTATTATTTATTTACTTAAAAAACAAAACAAACAAAACAGCCGCTATTATACCAATGCCAAAATTTTAAATTCTCAGTTATCAGAGAGAGTTACAAGAAGTCAACATGTTTTTCTTACTTTCTTGGTTTCCACCAAGAATTCATGTATAACTTGAAGCTTCCATTGTGTATTGATTGACTCACATAAAATATTAGTGAGCTAGAGAAAGCACAGTCTTACGATCCTAATTGTTCTAGGAAAAGGCCAGTTGTGTCAGGTATTATTCCATAAGAAAAGATTTCTTTCTTTGGTAAACTGCTGCTGTCTATTCCTTATTTCAGATGGAAAAGTAGTGTTTGTTTAAAGCAGCAAATGATCTTGTTTTCACTATAAACAGTTTATGCTACGAAATTGAAGTAATAATTATACAATCTTGATATAATTACAGAGTAATTTACTTTCTTAAATATTCATGTAGGAATGTTTGTCACCTTTATTACTGACAAAGAACTATTGTTAGAATCGACTCATCAAGGAACAGCTAATTCTGACCTCTGCCTGGTACAGTGTTAGATAAACATTGTTTTTGACAAGGCTCCTATATGGGGTCCCAACAGATAAGACTGAAAATCAAAATGATCAGTCATGCCAAAGTCATCAATCTGAAACTAGGTTCTTGGCTGACCTTCCTAGAAATTAAGATTGGAGAAAAACAATCAAATTTCCCAAATAGGCCATTTTCAACGTGTATAGTAATGAGGATCCGTGTGCCTCAAATCCTTACACACATACACAAAAAAGATAACCTGAAGTAACCAGAGGTGAACCCATCAGTTATTTTTCCATTATTAGGTCTCCTTACTTCCTCCTTACAATGAAATACTTTGAAATGAACAGTCTGCTTTTTGCTCTTTGTTTCTTCTTTCTTTAGCCTCTCTCTAAAACCAATCTCCTTTGCTCCTCTTGTGGAGACACTTATTCTGTTTTATGGAATGAAATGTTACTTGATTCTAGAATAAAACATAAAGCCAATTAATATCTTTAAGCTACATGTATGTTTGTCCTTTGACAACAGTAATAGAGGATAAATGTGTTTTGACTATTAAGTATAACTTTCTTTACAGTCTCTGATTTTAAATGATTGCCTAGTTCTCCATCTTGGCATCACTGGCCAAACCACCAATTTTATTATTAATATAGCACTTTGACATGGAAGTGCAGGAGTTTTCTTTCCAGGTATACTAGAAGCTTTCATGTAAATCCTCACTTAATTCCAACAACAACCTGGAATGAAGGTTTTTTTTCCTCATACTACAGGTAAAACACTAAGGCTCAGTGAGGCTAGTTTCCCAGAATTACAAAACAAGTTGGTGGAAGAACAGACCTCAGCTCACAGGTTTGTTAGGGAGAAAGGTGGGACCAAAGAACCAAAACAAGACTTAAAATAGCTGCTGGTTATCTTGTTGTTGTTGTTGTTAGGTGCCATTGAGTCAGATACCGACTCATGGTGACCCTGCGTACAACAGGTGAAACACTGTTGTCAGTGCTTCTCTGCTGTTCATAGGGTTTTCAATGGCGGATTGATTCTTGGGAGTGGGTTGCCAGGTCCTTCTCCCAAGTCTACAGTATCTGGCCTTCCTAGGCGGTCTCCCATTCAAGTACTAACCAGGACTGACTCTGCTTAGCTTCCAAGATCTGACGGGATCGGATGTCACAGGGCTATGGCTGGAGGCGCTGGGTATCTAGGCAGTAGTAATGCACTCTCAGCTTTACATCATAGTGAAAAGTTCCCAAAAGTTGTTTCCAGGGTCTTATTTTGGTTTGCTGGTAAGTCTAAGTCCAAAAAGAGAGATTCTCATTGGTCCAACTACAATTACATACTCGTTGGCTAGAGGAAGGCAGAGGTGCTGATTGTATACTATCAAGAACCATCCAGACCACTATAACTGGTAGTAATAACTCCCCCAAAGGAAAGAAGGGTGCTCTTAGGAAAGGAAAATGGGTGTTGAGATGTGTTTCACACTCCTCACCAGAAGTCAACAAAAATCCATATGCAAGTTACCTTTCAGAACTTTAACTTCACACAATACTAAGAATGCTCTTTAATTCTACTTAATAATGGATTGTAGAGCTTTCACACACAGATTTGCTTAGATCCTTCATGAATTTCTTCTGGTATGGATCCATGAGTACTGACTGATAACATTTTTACCCATAGTTTTTACATAACTACTTTATGGAAAAATAGTATAGTGCTTTCCAAGAATGTGTATGTTCAGAAGGTGATCTGGGATATTTTTTACCCACATCCTTTGTGAGTCACAGAATGTGAGATGTCCTCTCCTGTTCTTGGATGTTCTGTCTCATTTCTGATCTTCAGCACATCCCACCCAGCTGCAGCAGGAAGAGGTGCTGCAGTCACAGCCAGGGCCTCAAGGCCCCAACCACCAGGTGGTAACAAGCAGAGTTTGGCATCCATCAGGACTTCCAAATAAAATAGATAGAGCATCCTGATGGAAAATCTAAAAACAGGAGACAACCCTCATTTCTAGCAGATTGAGAGTTAGTATCAGAGAAGTTTGTCATTGGAAGTATGGTTCATAACACTGAGCTGCGGCTCGGGGCAAAACTCCAAGTCACTCATCCATCCTCCAAATGCCTCACTAGTCTACAGAAAAGCCTGCCACAGGGGCTGGGCTGTTGATGGCAATGCTCCAGCCTACCTCCTACTTGGTTCACCAGTTACTTTGGTTGTGACCTTCCTAATTTATGTTGTTGTTATTATTGTTGTTAGGTGCCCTGGAGTCAGATGACCTTCATCGTGTTCTCAAAGGCAGATTGCTTCCAGGTTGTTTCCAGGGTCTTATTTTGGTTTGCTGGTAAGTCAGAGTCCAAGAAGAGAGATTCTCATTGGCTCAACTACATTTGGACTTTGTACCTTGGCCCTCTTCTGGCTGGCTTGCTTTCTTGCAAGCTCTTGGCTTACCATTGGTCATATGTCTGCTCAGAATCCTATGTCCCCCCACCCTGGGCTCACGGTGGCACTAGACAGCTCTCTCATGGTACTCTATCCTGAAGCCTGGCTGGTATCTCCTGTGGCTGGAGGAAAAGGGGGACAAGGAGGAGGTAGACCAACTGTAGGGGATGCTAGATCCCCCCTGCGACCCTCAGGACAGGTGCTGGGACCAGCTGTGCAGAGGAAGGGGAGGAGATCAAAGGGCAGACTTTGGCAGAGGCCAGATACTGGTACATGACCAGCCCTGCTCGGATCAGCCCTGCAGGCTGGTTGATTATTCTGTCATTCCTCTGTCTTTACTACTCCACTGCAGCTGTCCTGAGGAATGGCAATCCTAAATCAGCACAGGAACTGAGGTGGACATCAGTCATGTTTGTGACAAGCTAAGATAAACATTTGGCTGAAGATTTCTACACATACCGAATAGGCTTATTTAGCCTCTATAATACGGGGGATATTTGGGGAGGGAGAAGAAATTAGATGTAATACTTCTTAATTCCTATTTTAAGAATTCTTATTCTTAAAAGATTATCTTATGAAAGAATTCAGATTATATTTCTCCAAAGGTCTTTTTTGCTTCTATTTTTTAGCATTTCAAAAACTTCTGAAAGGAACTTCTGCGCTCTTAGAAATTCACTCTCATAGTGGTGGCAGAGGGCCACCCCAGGCTACTGTAAGACCATCACACAGGATTTTTGTTGTTGTTGTTTTGGGCCATTATTATGCTTATATTTCAACAATTATATATTTTTTCAATATTGCTAAGTGGTTCTTTGCAATTGCTTGTTCCTACATCCTGTTCCCAACATTCTTCCTTATCTTTATATTTATTACATTCACTTTAAATTCTTGTTCTTTCTGTTCCACTCATTCTGTTTTCTCTTGAATAGGGTGTTCTGTTTATTGTCTGTCTGTTATATGGCTCTTGTTCCTCAGATGTCATGTAATTGCCCACTGTGAATTTATCTTTATTGCCTTGGGACAACAACAGCTCCCTGGCAATATTGTGTTGATGTTTTTATTTTATGTAAAGCAGTTCGAACAGTGACTGGTCAAGACAGCACTCAGCTTGCTAGCTATGGGGCACTAGATTTGGTTTTCTATGGCTGTATAACAAATTACCCCAAACAGCAGCTTAAGACCACAGTCATTCCCATATATTCTTGGGGGATTGGTGCAGAACTCCCATGGGTACCCAACTGTGTGGATTCTCAAATTCCTTAGACAAAATGGGAAGTATTTGTATGTAACCTATGTACCTTCTGCTATATACTTTAAATCATCTCTAGATTACTTGTGATACCTATCGGTTGTTGTTGTTATTGCTGTTGTTGTTGTTAGGTGCCATTGAGTCAGGTCCAACTCATAGGGACCTTATGCACAACAAAATGAAACACTCCCCAACACTGGACCATGGCTGGCACTATGTCAGTGCTTCTCTGCTGTTCATAGGATTTTCAATGGCTGATTGTTTTGGGGATACTTTGGGAGTGAGCTGCCATGTCCTTCTCCCATTTTGGGGGTGCTGGGGAATAATACAAAGTAAATACTATATAATTACTTGTTATACTGGGTTGATTAGGGAGTAAAGAAAGAAAATGTCTATACATGTTCAGTACAGATGAAATAATTTTTGAATATTTTTGATCCATGTTTGGTTGAATTCACAGATGTAGCATTCATGGACACAGAGGGCATGTGTGCATCAATTCATTGTCTCACAGTTCTATAGGTTAGAAGTTTCAATAGGCTCAAGTGGTTCTCCTGCTCAGGGAATGAAAGTTCAAAATAAAAGTATCATTTTGTCTAGGCTCCTCTATCTGGAGGCTCTGGGAAAGAATCCACTTCTAGGCTTATTCAGATTTTCAACAGAATTTAGTTTTTTGCACTGGTTAGGGTGCATTTGCATGTGTTTTTGGTGTCCAGTCAGCCAGATGGCCCTCACCTCCTAGAAGCTTCCCTCAGTTTCTTGTCTTATAAAACGCTGCATCACATCCTTCCAATGCTTGAATCTCTCACAGTTTTTCTCTTTGGCTATCTGTTGAAGAAAACTCTTTAAAATGCTTTGGAAGGTCACATGCAATTAGATTATGTCCACCTGGGATAATTTCCCTTTTGTTTAATTCAAAGTCAACTGATTAATACACTGATTTGGTAAAGCTGTCATAACAAAGTGTCAGGAACTGGGTGATATAAGCAACAGAAATGCATCATCTTCAGCTCTGGAGGCTGAAAGTCTGAAATCAAGGTGTTGGCACGGTGGACTCTCTGAGGGCAATGAGGGAGAATCAGTTCATGCCTCTCTCCTAGTAAAGGTAGCCTCAGGGATTCCTTGGCTTGCAGATGGCATTTTCCCTTTGTCATCATATCGTCTTCCCTCTGTGGGTATCTTTCCCTGTCCAGATTTCCCCCTTTTCTTTAAGGATGTAAGTCATATTGGATTATGACTGTAATGATCTCCCTTTAATTTGATCATCTGCAAAGATCCTATTTCTAGTTAAGATTCATTCACAAGGACTAGGGGTTAGTGCTGCAACTCATAGGCACCTAACAACAACAACAATAACAACAATTAGCAATCTTAATTACATCTGCAAATCCCTTTTCCCCATATAATAGACTATAATCATTGGAGTATCACCAAGGACAAAGCTCAAGAGACCATCTTAAAATGATTATCATTGTCATTTCTTATAGCACCTGAAAAGACTTCAAACTATGCTCACAGCACTTCCTAAGGATAAAATGTAGTATTTCCCAGAAAAAGAATCATAGAGAATATCTGTCTCTAATTACACAGGGATCTGAAAGATCTAAGAAACTTCCATACATTTAAAAAAGTGGCACTAAATATTGAAACTATTAAGTAATTTTCAATTTTCTTCAGTTACTACTGACATGAAAATATTATATTGTTAGGTGTCGGGTCTGACTCAGAGCAACCCTATGTATGACAGAGGAAATACTCCCTGACACTGTGCCATGCCTGGCACTGTTGTCAGAGCTTCTCTGCTATTCATAAGGTTTTCAATGGTTAATTGTTTAGGGAGTGGGCTGCCAGGTCCTTCTACCAAGCCTACAGCACAATTCCCAGGTGGTCTCACATCCAAGTACTTAATCAGGCCCAACTCTGCTTAACTTCTCAGATCCCAAGGGATCAGATGTCACAGTAGTATGACTATAGGTGAAAATATTATAGATTGTATTAGTAGTGTTATTTTTTCTTATGCCATATGTATATTTCTAATACAGAGTAACCAGGAATTAAGGTTTTCAAAGCTATGGCTCTTATCAGTAATATAGTCTTTTGTCACTGAAATTTAGTTAATATGGATGATGTTATATAAAAATGTATATGAGGCCATTGTTTTGGGCTAAGATTCTGCACTAGGTCCCAACAGACCAGACTAAAAGTCAAAATGGAGTCATGACTTCCATGACAGCAAACTAGAACTAAGTTGTTATCTGACCTCCCAAGGAATCAGGAATAGAGAGGTAACAGCCAGATTTTCCAAATAGGCCAGTTTCAACTGGCATATAATGACATTCCCTCTGCCTCAATCCTCACACAAAAAAGGTAACTGAAATCTGGGCCCCATGGTACATGCCTATGATCCCAGAGACTGGGGAGACAGAGGCAGGAGGATTTCAAGTTTGAGGCCAGAGGTAGCCTGCACAACTTAGAAAGACCTGTGTCAAAATAAAAGATTGAAAAAGGGTTGTGGGTATACCTCAGTGGTAGAGTGCTCTAGATTCAATCCCCCTGTGACCCCCCCCCCCACAAAACCAAAAAAAAAAAAAAAACAAAACCCTGAAGTTACTTGATATTAATCAATCAGTTATTTTTCTATTGTTCTGTCTCCCTGCTCCTGCTTTACGAGAAAATAACTTGGAAGTGACCAATTGCTTACTGTTCTTTGTTTCTGATTTAAAAAAAAACACAAAACCTTCTCTCTATATAAAACCAACCTCTTCTGCTCAGCTCATTAGAACATGTATCTTATTTTATGAGATGAAATGTTGCGTGGTTCAAAAATTGTAAATAAATCCAATTAAGATCTATACATTAAATTTTCATAATTTCTTCTTTTAATAACACTAATTGCATTTGCTAGAATTTCATAGGCTCTTTAATGTCAGCAGAAATACATTTGTAGTTGTCAGATCTGGTAATGACATCTGATATCAGATAAAGTTATGTATTTGTTAAGATTTCTAGGTAAATCTCTTTATTTTAATGAAAATTAATGGAAAAGTCTGTACATTATAGTATGAATTAAATTTGAGATATATAGTTATATTTTACTTTTTAGTAAACTTTTGATGACTTGGTAGTTAGGAAGTAATGTCTTTCTAGAATGAAATGGATAGTGATTGAATTCATCTGCCAGGACTGCCATAATAAAAGACCACAGACTGGGTGACTTAAACAACAGGAATTTATTTTCTCATGGATCTGGAGAACACAAATCTAAGAGCTTGTGGCAGAACCGGTTTCTCCTTAGGCCTCTCTCTTCGGCCTATAGATGCCTACTCTCTCTGCACCTTTACTTGGCCTTTCGTGTGTGTGTGTGTGTGTGTGTGTGTGTGTGTGTGTGTGTGTGTGTGTGTGTGCCCTGGTGTCTCTCTGTGTGTCCAAATTTCCTCTTTACAAGTACACTGATCAGATTGGATTTAAGGCCTACCCTAACAGCCTTATTTTACCTTAGTTCCCTCTTTAAATGTCCCATCTCCAAGTGCAGTCACCTACTGAGGTACTGGGGATTAGGCTATCAATGGATGGACTTTGGGGCAAAGGAGGACATGGTTTAGCCCATGACAGGAGTTGAGTTTGTGGGGTTTGGGGTCTGAAGCACCTAGTGTCAAAAGTCATGCTTACAGCACTGTATCAGTCAGAACAGGCCAAGTTTGGCTGCAATCATAAACCATGGCCACAAATACAAAGATTTCTTTCTTTTTCACACAAAATGTTCAATGAGGTTTGGCTAATGTCTCTGCTCTGCATTGTCCCCACTCCAGAACTCATGCTGATAGAGTTGGCATCATTACCACACATCTATGGCAGGTAAAAAAAGAACTGCGGTAAATTTCACACTGAAGTCTCAAACTCCTGGTCAAAAAAAATATCATTTAAGTCTACCTTTCACTGAACTCAGCAATTTATATGGCCATATCTAACTTCTGGGGAGCTGAGTGGGCTCGGAAAGGGAAATCTGACTGGTGCCTTATCTTTGGCCACTTTGTGCTAAGATGGCATGATGACACAGGCTGGGCAATTTACAAACCATAGAAGCTTTTTGGGCTTCTATTTTGGAGGCTGGGAAACCTATGATTAAAATAGGAGGAGCTGGGGGCTGTACCTGGTGAGAACCTTCTTGATGTGTTATAACATGGTTAGATGGCACCACATAGGAGAGAGTGGAAGGGAAGGAGGAAGAACACAACTTTTCATCAGGAATCTGCTCCTGAGATAATGGCATTAATCCACTCATGAAGGCTTCAGGGCCCTAGCTCTCAATAATGTGGACTTGGGGATTAAGTTTCCAGCACATGAACTTTGGGGGAGACATTTAACCCACAGCATACCTGGAAAGAGATCTCAACTGGTATGTTCGTGGATATCCTCACAACTGATGAAAACCACTTACAAGCAAGTGTCATTAGCAAGTTTTTTAATCTCTCCAGGCCTCATTTTCCTTAACTAAAAAGTAGCATAATACTAATATGCGTACTTGCCATGAGTGAGTGGTTCTTGTGAAGATTAAATGAGATAAGGAAAAGAAAGCACCTACCGTAGGGCCTGGAAAAGCATAAATGATCAATACATGTTAGGTATGATTATTGTAATTGAAGTACTATTATAATTTTCCTCAGATGAGAGGAACTGTAGGGTTCCTAATAAGTGAGAGAAATAGTAAATGACTATGGTATGGAGTAGAATCCAGGCATTGAGGACTTGCTACTTCAGCACCCCATCCTCCCACCACATTGGCTTTCACGGTCTCCATCTAAGTAGACATGCTCTATGAAGCACTGTAATCATAATCTGGAGTTTGGAAAAGTTTCATATCTTGCAATACTTTAAGGGAAAATGAGACATGCTTTACGCAGGGTCTGTTTATCCCTAGGTGAGTGGCCATCATGAAAAGAGAAACCCTTTAGGAAGAAACCAGATGAGCAGCTGGAAATGAGGGGAAAAAATGGGAAGAAAATGAGCTGCTGAACCTGCTAGCTGGCACCGCTGCACAAGAGCAAGAAGTCACTTGAGCTGGCAGGTGACTAGGAACTGAATGTAGGAAATAGTAGAGGAAAAGGAGTTGAGTGTCCACAGCTTCCCTTCATACACAAATGATCCCTTCTCAAGTGCACTTCCTGACCTCATCATCAGCCACGGGAAGTGGTCTCTCTGCTGGGAATAATGAACAAGGCCATCTTGCCAACAACTTGGGCACAAAGAAGTTTTCCCTTGAAGGAGTCTGCTCTTACTTGTATTTTGCAGAATATTCATGAGATTAACACTCCATTAGTTCAGGATTCCTCCAACTTCTGGAAAATATTAGCGCTGTCATTTAGAATAGAATCTATTGAGAAGAAGTGCTTGCAATAAATATTTAAGAAACAGTGCTGCAAAATGTAGTTTCTTAGAGAGCCAAGATTATCTGGAATAGATTTGGCCCAGATACAGGCTCTCAAGTGAGAACATAGAGTAAAAAAAATTTTGGTTGATATCATTCAAAAGCAACTACAGCAGTATATAGACAGGGAACTGCTGGAAAATCAAGCTGGATTCAGAAGAAGATGTGGAATCAGGGACATCATTGCTGTTGTCAGATGGATATTAGCCCAAAGCAGAGAACACCAGAAAGATGTCTATGTTTTATTGACTATGCAAAGGCATTTGACTGTATGGATCATAATAAATAATGGATAACATTGTGAAGAATGGGAATACCAGAGCACTTAATTGTACTCATGAGGAATCTACATATGGACAAGGAGGCAATCATTGGAACAGAACAAAGAAACACTGCCTAGTTTAAAGTCAAGAAAGTTGTGCATCAGGGCTGTATCCTTTCACCATACCTCTCAAATCTCTGTACTGAGCAAATAATATGAGAAGTTGGACTTTATGAAGAAGAATTCAGCATCATGACTGGAGGAAGATTCATTAACAACCTGTGTTATGCAGATGACACAACTCTGCTTGCTCAAAGTGAAGAGGATTTGAAACATTTACTGATGAAGATCAAAGAACACAGCCTTCAGTATGGATTTCACCTCAATAACAAGAAAACAAAGTCCTTACAACTGAGTCAGTACCCATCTTCATTATAAAAGGAGAAAAGATTGAAGTTGTCCAAGATTTTGTTTTATTTGGTTCTACAATCAACACCCATGGAAGCAGTAGTCAAGAAATCAAAGGACACATTACGTTGGGAAAAGCTATTGCAAAAGATCTCTTTAAAGTGTTGAAAAGTTAAGATGTCATTTTGAAGAAGAATGTGCGCCTGACTCATCATATGGTTGTGAAAATTGGACATTGAATAAGGGAGACAGAAAAATTGACCCTTTTGATTTATGGTATTGGAGATGAATACTGAATATATTATAGACTGCCAAAAGAACCAACAGATCCATGTCTTATGTATTTTGGATGCGTTGTCAGGAGGGACCAATCCATGAAGAAAGATATCATGTTTGGAAGAGTGGTAGGTCAATGAAAAAATTGGGAGACCATCAATGAGATGGATTGACACAATGTCTGCAACAATGGACTTACACATAAAAAAGATCATTCTCCTGGCACAGAATCAGGGAGTGTTTCGTTCCGTTACACATGGGATTGCTATGGGTCATACCCAAGTTGCCACCTAGCAACAATAACTTTTTAAAATAAAATCTCTCTTTTTTGTATATTTGATAGTTGAATATAAAGTTTTTGTTCAATGCTTAATTTTTTTTTCAGTTGAATTAACTCTTTTAGACCCTAAAATTATGTGGATATTCAGGAAAATATTATTTACTAAATTTTCTTGGGCTAGAAATTTTTGTAAAAATATAATACATTCTCTTGGTATGAAGGCAAGCTGATTCACCAGGAAGCCTAGATTATATTCAACAACCTTGTCACTAGCCAGCTGGATGTCCTCACCCTACTTAGTCCTTTAACTCTTGGTTTCCTCATTCATCAAATTTGATAACTAGTGAGGCATAACTGAGTAAGCAAAGAGGACTCAAAAGAGAAAGTCTCCACTGGGACAATTTCAAATATGATAATGCCTCTAACAGAGAAGCCAGCTGGGCATGGTGGCACATGCCTTTAATCGCAGGTACTCAAGAGGCTGAAGCAAGATCACAAGTTAAAGGTCACAGGCAGCCTGTGTAATTTAGAGAGACCATGTCTCATCATAAAAGTTTTTTAAAAGGGAGGCTGGAGGTACAGCTCGGTGGTAGAATGCTTGCAAATATGCACAAGGCTCTGGGTTCAGCACCCCCAATACTACAACAAAACAAAACAAAACAAATCAAAACAAAAAACATGGATGCCAAGCTAGTCATAGTGGCACATACCTGTAATTCCAGCACTTGGGAAGCTTGAGGCAGGAAAACCATGAGTTCAAAGCCAGCTTGGGCTACATAGCAAGATCCTGTCTCAAAAAACCAAGGGCCGGGGAAATAGCTCAGTGATAGAGGACTTGCCTAACATGCTCATGTCCCTGGGCTCAATTCTCAGTACGTTAAAAAATAAGTAAACTTAAAAAATAAATTATAGAACCTAAGAGGAAAAAAGGGGCTGGGATTTAGCTCAGTTGGTAGAATGCTGCTCTGCAGTCTCTGAGGTCCTGGGTTCAATTCCCAGCACTGCAAAAATGGGTGAAGGATGTGGCAATCCACTCCCACAGCAATCCCGAAACAATCAGCCATTGAAAACCCTATGAGCATCGCTATGAGTCTTTGGACACGACTCGATGGTGCCTAACAACAACAAAGAGAAAAAATGTTTGATATAAATTTGCTTGTAGACACGTTGAGCTGTTGAGCTTGAGGACGGTGAATGGAAATATCTAGAAATTAGTTGGCTAAGTACAACTGGATTGTAGCCATCAATTTAAGGCAGAATATGTCAATGTGAAACAATCACTTGAGTAGAATACTTGACCCTTTTAGAGTAAGTATAACTTTAAGGACAAGTATATAGTTATAATATACTTCACAAAGTGAAGTATATCTTTGTGATTATCTTTGTGAATTATCTTTGTGAATTATCTTTTCCAATTATCTTTGTGAAGAAGAGTGGGAATTAGAGAAAAAGAGGTCAGAGGAGAATCACTGTAGTATATATATATATATGTCTTAAATGTCAGGCAGTAAAGTGTGAGGCTGAAGTGTCTTAAATGAATAAATACAACTTTTATAAACAGCGTGCTGACAAAAAATGAAAAGAAAGAAGAGACAAAGGTTGACATCAAGGGAAAAGAACATCAAGAAAAAGCTGTTAAAAAAAAGTTTTACCAGAAAAACCAGAGCATGTGTCTTGAGAGTGAAAGAATAAAATCTCATTGAGATTCACTCTTCTGACATGTTTTGTGGTCTCTGACAATACAGATTCACCAAAGAAGTAAACGGGTTGCAAACCATCTTGTTGGGAATCAATGGGAAAGTAAATGATGAGGAAATAGAGACACTCTGAGTTAAGGAATGAAAAGGAAGAAAGATCTGGAATGGTAGTCAAAAGAGTCAAAGAAAAGAAAGGGAGCCAGGCACAGTGGCACAAGCCTATAATCCCAGCATCCCAGCAGCTTGAGAGGCCAAGGCAGGAGGATTCCAAGTTTGAGACCAGAGGCAGTCTGCATAATTTAGCAAGACCCTGTCTCAAAAAGTAAAAAAAAAAAAAAAAAAAAAAAAAAAAAAAAAAAAAAGGAAAAAAAAAAAAAAAAAAAAAAAAAAAAAAAAAAAAAAAGTGGGCTGGAGGGGGCAGCTCAGTGGTACAGCACTTGCAAAGCATGCAAATGCAAGGCCCTGGGTTGAACCCCAACCCAGTACTGAAAAAATAAAAAAGAGAGAAAAGAAAAGAAAGGAAGAGAAACATGTCTTATGGAGACAGAAGAGAAAGGAAGAGATTTTGAGGGAACGATTGAAGTAAGTCCACAGGACATCCATGTAACCAAGGAGGAATTAAGCTTTGAAATGTTAGACTGAAATAGTAATTATTCTTTAAATATCACCAGGTATGGTGGTTCACACCTGCAATCCCAACGACTTGGGAGATGGAGGCAGGAGGATCACAAGCTCAAGGCCAGAGGCAGCCTGCGTAACTTAGCAAGACCCTGTCTCAGAATAAAAGTTAAAAGATGGGCTGGGGGTGCATCTCGGTGGTAGAGCACTTGCAAAAGCATGTCAGGTCCCAAGTTCAACTTCCTAGTACTGCAAAAATAAATAAGTGAATTAATAAATTAATTAAATTAAATTATTTATTTCACAGAATGATCAGCTTAGAAGCAAACTGTTAAAAGCAACTTCTCTGTTACAAGAATGCATACTTATTACTTTAAATAAAAGTAGACTCTAATGAGACTCATTTAGTAATGTGTTAATGTTAAAAGATGTTCGGTTATTTTATCAATTTGAATGCATGACCTTTATTCCCCCCAATTTCAATTTTTATATGGCTTGTTCTAACAATCCCCAGGGACCCTTGTTTTGCTCACAGCTGCCTCTGCTGCAGGCCCATGGTGCCTCTTCCCAATCTTCTGCCTCCAGCCTTCAGAAGAAGGGGAGTGAACACACTAATTAGACTGGTCGCTTAAGAAAACATCGACTGTGTACATGCCCAGGTCAGAAAGGCTGACTCGCAAAATATTGAGGATTTGGGCCTGCCCAGCTGTCAAGACTGCTAACCTCAAGCTTTTATCCCACACTTGACAATTGGTTTTGTTTGCTGTGTTTCATATTTTTGGCATATTACACAGAAGTTTGACAAAATCATGGAATAAAAACTGCATTTGGCACGATGAGACCCACACTGGGAAAATGTCCTCTGAGCAGACCCTTTGTCCAATGGAAATATGCAAACCCACATCCTAGCAAACTCTGCTTAAGTGTTGCAACTTGGAGACAGCCTAAGGGGGGGGGGGGGTTGGGTATGTGAGATTTTGTGCCTCATAGGAAACAAACAAAACAGCCCCCATGTGTTAATAGCTGGTTTGTGAAATAAGGCATTTTCTGCCCAGCTCCTCCAACCACCATAGATCACAAAGTTGATGGAACTGAAATCTGAGGTTTGTGGCTTTTGACTCAAACTCAACATTGTTTCCACTTCAACTTGCTGTATCATACCCACTCCTAACCCCACAGCCCCACAAAGTAAAAACATCCCTCTGGCTGTTTTTGCTCCCTTTGGCTAACTGTACAGCTCTTATTCTGAAATTCTGAAAAATAATCAGAGGGTGAGGAAATTTGCTTCAGTGGAAGATCAAACTCACGACCCAGGTTTTCCGTTATGTACATGTTATGGTATAAATGTTGTGTAGTTTTACATAATAAGAGAGAATTTTGAAAGTTACTTTTCATTCAATCTAAATTCAAAGAAATTTAGCAAATACTCTGGTAATGCAAATATTCCCACTCTGTGTCCTTTTGGTGTGAAAATGATACTGCATTCAAGTTGCCCACTCTGCTTAGATCACCTAATTTAAAAAATCAGTTTACTTATACACATATTGCAACCAGCTGCCTTGTTGAAAATGAAATCATCTCTGTCTTGTGAATTTGACATTTTATTTTATTATTTTATTTTATTTTTTGAGATACTTGGGAGTTGAAACCAGGGCCTCTCGTATAGCTTGCCAGTGCTCTATCACTGGACTGCACTCCCAGCCCATTTTTAATGTTTTTGTTTTGTTTTGTTTTGAGTCAGGTTCTTTCTAAGTTATGCAGGTTGCCTCCTGCCTCCACCTCTCAAGTCTCTGGGATTACAGGTGTGGGGCACCAAGCCCGATGAATCTGACATTTTAAAACTGTGCCTTAAGACATACACAGCATACATTTCTGCCTCACTCATCAATATTTTCCTCCTCATATGTTGACTGCTCTTATACCGTCCCCCAGATTTCTCACCTCCATGCTAATTTCTCTGCCTAAAATGCTCATCTTCATACACCCTAATTCTACCTGTCCTTTAAATCCCAACATGTATTTTATTTTCCCAGTGTTGTCTTTGTTCATTCATTGCCCACCATTACCCTGCTCTGCCCTGTTTATTCTGACAATCCCCTATCTCTTTATCTGAACCAATCCCCAAAGTGTCTATTCACATTTTAATTATGAGTGTATATAGTTTATATGCCTGCAGCCATAGCACTGTAGAGTCCCATCCCGTCAGATCTCGGAAGCTAAGCAGGGTCAGGCCTGGTTAGTACTTGGATGGGAGACTGCCTGGGAACATCAAGTGCTGTAGGCCTGGGAGAAGGACCCAGCAACCCACTCCCAAAAAACAATCAGCCATTGAAAAACCTAAGAATAGCAGAGAAGCACTGACAATAGTGTTTCACCTGTTGTACTTAGGGTCACTGTGACTTGACGGCACCTAACAACAACAACAACATGGTTAATCTTGTCTGCAGCCATACCTACCTGGCATCTGATCTCAGATCTCCAAAGCTAGGCGAGTTCGGGCCTGGTTAATACTTGATGGGAGACCACCTGGGAACAACAGGTGCTGTGGGCTTGGGAGAAGGACTAGGAAGCCCACTCTGAAAACAATCAGCCATTGGAAACCCTATGAACAGCAGAGAAGAACTGACATAGTGCTGGGCATGGCACAGTGTCGGGGAGTGTTTTTGTTTTGTTGTACAAAGGGTATCTATGAGTTGGATTCAATGACACCTAACAACAAAAACAACACAGTCATAATACATATGTGTGTACCATCCTGTGAATGAATATACAGTGAATTAATATTAACCTCTTTTGAGTATTTACCAAAGGCTACACTCAATAAGGAGGTCTGGGATTTAGCTCAATTGGTAGAGCACCACTCTGCAATCTCTGAGGTCCCAGGTTCTATTTCCAGCACCGCATAAATAGGAGAAGGATTTGGCAGTCCACTCCTAAGGCACTCTCCCCCCAAAAAATTATCCATTGAAAACCCTATGAGAGTCACTATGAGTTGGACACAACTTCATGGCACCTAACAACAACAACAACATCAACATTCAATATGAAGTGCTCTACTTATCTCACTAGAACCTCATGATACCATGATGAGATCAGGCTTGCTGTTACCATGCCTTTAGAGATGGGGTAACTGAGGCTTGGTGAGATTAACTTATTTATATGAGGTCTCCTAGGAGACACACAGTAGAGCCAGGATCTGAACACATGTTGGCTCCAAAGATATCAGGAAGTAAATCTAGGGCAAACTGTGAGTTCAAAAGTGGGAACATGACCCTACAGTCCTGGACGTCCTCAGACTCCCTGTTTGTCAGAATTATCGGTGAAACAGTACAAACCAAACCAAACCAAAGACTTCCACACAGACCTATCTTTTTAGATTCTTATTCTTTACATTTGAAGCCATATCCTAGCATCTCGATTTTTAACAAAAGTGATTATGATGTGCATCCAGAATTAAGAACCACTACCATTCTACATAGTATGATAGTATTTGTAGAGTTATAGTAGCATTCCTTTTAATTGCATAAGCACTACATAAAATTCCCATTGAAAGATACCAACAATGGAGCAATAGACAGCAAAAGAAGTATGCATTCACTTCTGCTGTGTGGTGCTCTGCTGTTCCATCTTTGGTATTTCCAGCACACATTCTTATTTTCACTGATAAGACTAGTTCTCGGGATGGAACAATCAGATTGATGCAAAGGTAAAATGGCACTTCTGCTGAGACTGATTGGTGGGTTTGGCATCTTGGTGCATCCTCTTCCCTCTGCAAATCACTGTCCTTACCTTCTGTGTTCACAAGTTCCTGCTGGTTTTGCAGGTGTACACACAAGTCTGCAGAGTCTGCTTTGTGGGCCACAGGGAGTCCTTCATAAATTGTTCCCTGCCTAGTCTTTCCTGGTAGGACTTGTCTTGTAGCTCTGCATTTTCCTCCTGGGCTTTCTGGTAGTTTGGCTTAAAATAACTCACCTTTTCTCTGACTGCTGTAGAATATATTGATTAGTCTGCCCAGGAGTCTCCCAGCCTTTTCTGCTGAAGACTTAATTATGATTATTCCACAACTTGTGCTCTACCATACCTTAGGACAGAGACAGTGACCCTGACTGTGCAGTGGCTAGGTTCTGGAAGTCCCTTGTTGGAGTGTCCTCCTTGCAAGATTTTCTTATGGCCGTGGGGAGGGCGGTGGAGGTTCCTATAGCCTGCTTGGAGACTGATCTGGTAAGAGTTTAAGAGCAGCCAGAGGATCACTAGTGATGTACCAGTTCAGTGATTCTGGTCCCGTATAATTTTTTGCTAGGATCCATATAAAGAAAATAGAAGACATCTATATAATTCTTAAAAATAGGACAATGCCTAGAAGCAAACTCGTGTTTTAGGTTATATAAAGCAAGCAGCCCAGAAGGATGAGAGCAGCAATATTCTCCCTGTGTGATCCCCAGAAGGACATACTAATGGGGCTATCATTTCCTCCGTCCTCAGCTTCCACCCACACCTGAAGACACCTCCTTCCTGTGGACGCCAGCTCCAGTGTGACTAAGTTACATATTCATCCGGAAACCTAATTCTCAGATTTTAGTACCACACTTAGCCACCCACAGATTTGTGCAATTTTTAAATTAACTTCTCTTGCTTCAATGAATCTATTCAAGACAACAAATGCACTGATTTAAAATAGATGACAGTAAAATGCTCCTCCTACCATCAGTAAAGAAACCAGAATTATCTACAAAATCATGAGTTTTCTTAAAAAATGGGGTAACAGAATGCAAGGGGGGAAGAAAAGAGTGAAAAACCTTTCTGAGAGACAAGAACCAAAAACCTTCCTATGGTGGAGCCTGGGAGGAAAAGAGTAAGTGAGAAGAAATCAGAATTTTTAGTTTTTTGTTTTGTTCTGTTTTGTTTTATGCAGAACTTCACTATGTTGCTCAGTCTTTTTAAAAATAGTGTGCATTAATTGTACAAAGTTTTATTATAACATTTCTATTCATGTATATAATGCACTGCAGAAGGACCTGGCAACCCCCTCCCAAAAATCAATCTGCCATTGAAAACCCTATGAACAGCAGAGAAGCACTGACAATAGTGTTTTGCCTGTTGTATACAGCGTCGCTATGAGTTGGATACCGACTTGATGGCACCTAACAACAACAACAACATATAATGCACATTGATCATATTTACTCCCCCTATTACCCTTTATTATCCCCCCTTCCTCACCATTTTCCCTTTCCCCTTCTATATCCCTAGTACTTCCTTTTTTAGTTTCATGTTCTTCTACTCCTTCTTTTCTCCTCCCAGCCTCCATATATGGGAGAAAATATGGGATATTTGTTTTCATGGGACAGGCTTTTTCACTTAACATGATAATCTCCAGTTCCATCCATTTTCCTATACATGATATAATTTCTTCTTTATGGCTGAGTAAAGCTCCATGGTGTATAGGTGTTGTTGTTAGGTGCCGTCGAGTTGGTGTCTGACTCATAGCGACTGTATGTACAACAGGTGAAACACTATTGTCAGTGCTTCTCTGCTATTCATAGGGTTTTCAATGGCGGATTGTTCTTGGGAGTATGTTGCTCAGTCTGGCCTCAACTTATGATTCTTCTGCCTTAAAAAAAAAATCTCTAAACATCAAGTGCTGGCTAACATATCACTTTAGGATAACAGGAAGTGCCAGAACTAAGTTTGCACTTGCTCTAAAGTTCTCTTTTTTTTAAATTGTTATTATTGTTGGGTGTCAATGAGTCAATATCTGACTCATAGTGATCCTATGTACAATAGGTGAAACACTATTGTTAGTGCTTCTCTGCTATTCATAGGGTTTTCAATGGTAGATTGATTTGGGGGAGTGGGTTACAGGGTCCTTCTTCCAAGCCTACAGCACCTGGTGTTCCCAGGTGGTCTCCCATCCAAGTACTAACCAGGCCTGACCCTGCTTATCTTTTGAGATCTGATGGGATCGGATGCCACAAGGCTACGGCTGCAGGCCTGTGGTGTATATATCCCACTTAAAAAAATTCTTTAATCTGTTGATGGACACCTAGGCTTATTACATAAGTTGGCTATTGTGAATAGTGCTGTGATAAACATGGATATGTAAGTATCTATATAGTAAACTGACTTATTCTTTTGAGTTTATACCCAAAAGTGACATGGGTAGATCATATGGAAGTTCTACTTTTAATTTTTTGAGGAACCTTCATCCTGACTTCTATAGTGGATAGAGGAAAACATCAGGGAAACACTTCAAGATCTAGACATAGATGATGACTTTCTGGATGGGACTGCAATAGCTCAGGAAATAAAAGCAAGGATTGACAAATGGGACTGCATCAAATTAAAAAAATTTCTGCACAGCAAAAGAAATAATCAACAGAGTGAAGAGACAGCCTACAAAATGGGGGAAGGTCTTTGCCAAATATTCATCTAACAGGATTAATATCTAGAATATATAAAGACCTCAAAAAATTAAACATCAAAAGAGAAAATAATCTAATCAAAATGGTCAAGGGAAATGAATAGATACTTTTCAAATGCAGAAATACAAATAACCAATAAATACATGAAAAAATGCTCAATACCTTTAGCCATCAGGGAAGTGCAAATCAAAACTATATTGAGATTCCACCTTACTCCACTCAAAATAGCTCTCAAAAGCTCTTTTGCACAAGCCTCCATCAATGTTCATGAGAAAGTTTTGGGGCAGGGCAGAACCACAGCAAGTCCCCTTTGAGGACTCAAGTGTGCAGTGATGATCTGGTGCCACTGAGTTACAGGTACAGGACACTGGCTGCTTCCCCAAGCCCTCCCCTCCCACAAAGTGAAACCCTTAAGCTGCTAAGGAAGACAGCAGTCATGCTCATGCGCACCACACCTGGGGAAGGGGTAGGAATTCTTCACACACCCAAGACCCAGACACAGGCCCACTGATGCTGCAGGAAGGATAGAAGGAAAAGACATTTTCCCTGGAAGATGTGCAGGAGATACTCCTGGGCTGGGTATTTTGTACCAGTAAAAAGTTTGCTCCTTCTGGGGGAGGGAAAGAGATCTTTTTCCTTCACCAAAACCCATCACAGATTCAAAGCAGAGTTTGGCTACCACAAGGGGTGGGGAGGGGCAAAGATTCTGAGAAGGATACACTTTAGAAGCCCAGACACACTAGCTGTGTCTAAGACTGAGGTTGGATCAGGAGAATCTTTCTCCTCTCACCAGGAGTCCACCACTGAGTAATGACAGCAACTGGAAGGAGGGGAAGAGCCCAGAGTGAGGCAGGTGAGTAAGAATGGAGAAAATCGGAGTGGAGAATAAGAATAAGAAAACCCTTCTGCATGTGAAGCCCCCCACAAAAGAAAAGGCAGTGATACTTCAGAGTGGGAGGAATTTGAAATCTCTGGTTTCCCTGAGGATAGCAATTGGAATAACAAAACCTAAACCTTGGGCTGAGAGTATGGCTGTGTTAGTGTACTTGTCTAGTATGACCAAGGCCTTGGGTTCCACCCCCAGTATCACAGTGGGAACAAGTACAGAAAACTTAAACATTATTTACTACTGTTTCATGCTAACAGCCCAATAGAAGGAAAATGACTATTTCTAGATATAAATGCTCTTTAACTCAATGTCTATTCTTCAACACATAATGTTCAGCATTCAATTAAAAAATGTGAGACTTAAGCCAGGTGCAGTGGTTCACCTCTGTAATCCCAGTGACTCAGGAAGTGGAGGCAGGAAAATCACAAGTTCGAGACCAGAGCCAGCCTGTGTAACTTAGCAAGACCCTGTCTCAAAAATTAAAGAGGTAAAAAAAATGGGGCTGGGGGTACAACTCAGTGATAGAGCACTTGCAAAGTGAGTGTGAGGCCTTAAATTTAGTCCCCCAATAATGAAAAAAAAAAAAAAAAAAAGAAAAAGAGAAAACTAAAAGCAAGCAAACAAAAAACAAAAACCAAAACTGAACCAAACCAAACCAAAACAAAATGAAAAAAGACATAAAAAAGGAAGAGAAAAAAAAAGATCCCTTGTCAAGAGATACATCACCCAATGCAACAATACTCAGCAATGACCAATATGTTGGAAATATCACACAAGGACTTTAAAACAACTATGAATAATATATTAAGCTATGCTGTGGGAAAGATGGGCAATAAATGTGAACAGATGGGAAATCTTAACAAAGAAGTTGAAATATTAATAAACATCAAGTGGAAAAAAGTCATCCTGTAAAAGATTAAGAGTTTCCTTTATAAGCACAACTAAGGAAAGAATCAGTGACTTTGGAGATAGACCAATGGAAATTTTTCAAAATTAAACACAAAGAAACGAAAAAGTGATGAAACAGAATAGGGTATTGGAGAGCTGTGAGACAACATCAGACAGGCTGACATGGGCATAACTAGGTTCCCAGATGAACAGAGGAGGAAAAAAAGGGAAGAACCATTTAAAAAGATAATGGCCAAAAATTATCTAAAGCTAATTAAAGACAACAAACCATAACACAAAAAGCATAGAGAACCCTCAACTCGGAGCAAGATAAATGCATGCACACCCAGGCATCTCGTAGTCAAACTACTGAAAACCAAAAATAAAAAGAAATCAACCAGAGGAAGAGAACTAATTACATAGACAATAATAAAGAATTACTGCAGGTCTTTCCCTCCAGAAACTATGTGAGCTAGAAGACAGAACATCTTTAAAGTGCTGAAAGAAAATGACTTTCAAAAATGAAGGCAAGTACTGTCTACATCAGTAGGGTTCACTTTGTCATTCACATTAAATCAATTAAAAATTCATAACACTTGCCACATTATACTGCATGATGTTTACTTATAGATTGGTGTCCTATATTGTACTATGATCTACCTGAGGAATGGAGATCTTTTATTTTTTTCCCTAGGGACTGGCAGAATACATGGCACCTAGAAGGCTGGCAATCCACTCCCAAAGACAATCCCAAAACAATCATCCATTGAAAATCCTGTGAGGGTCACTATGAGTTAGACTCAATTCAATGGCACCTAACAACAAACAACAAGAATGTGCTCAATAAATGTTTCTGATGGCTCAAATCAATCAAACTTGAGTCCGGAGGAAGTTACTTAAGAAATCTTTATCAAACAAGTATTTCCAGTGCCTACCATGTGCAAAGAAGCATCTGTTAAACCAGAAATTGAAACAATTTATTGAGACATCCATACACTATTTAAGTATGAGTAATCTCTTGATATCTTTACTACTATTGTGACCTTATTATGCAGAGAGTTGTACAACATGACTTGAGAACAGAGTGATATGCAAGGCAGGATCCCACTCTGCAAGAGACTACCTTAAGAAGGCATGCAAGGGATACCTGTCTCAAAAACCAAACCAAACCAAAACAAACAAACATGAGCAACATTGATGCCATATCTGATATCTCCCCCCTTCCTTCTCCTCCCCCTCTGTCTCCTCTTCCTCCTCTCTCTTTTCCCCTCTTTTTTTCCACATACATTCCCATACACACTCAGGAGAAATTCCCTTTTATCAATCGTTGGAAAATTAGGCTGCAGACACAAGGACACTTCATCCCTAAATTAGTTATTGTTATTAGGTGCTGTTGAGCTGGGTCTGACCCATAGTTGACCTTGAGAGGGTTTTTGGTGTCTGATTATTTTGGGATTGTTTCAGGAGTGGGATGCCACATCCTTCTTATGTTTTTACAATGCTGGGGAATGAATCTAGGGCCCCCGAGAGAACAGAGAAGCACTCTACCAACTATGCTAAACCCCAGCCCCCTGACCCCTAAATATTTCAGGTCTAAAGGATAAGACACTCTTCTATATAACCACAACACCAGAATCACACCTAAGAGAATCATCACTGATTTAATAATGACATCCAACACGTAGTCCAGACCCTAATTTTCTTGACTGTTCCATCATGTCCTTTATTTCTAGATTTATTTTTTTAAATCCAGGATCCAATCAAGTTTGTTATATTCCATTTGCTGTTACATCTATTTGGAGTTCCCCAAATGCAACCCATATCATTATTCCCCTGGTTCATAACATTACCATATTCTCGGATCTAATCCATGTCCTTCAAACTTTTTTTTTTTTTTTTTTTTTTTTGCCATGGTAGGGGTTTGAACGCAGGGCCTCACACATACTTTGCAGGAGCTCCACCACTGAGGTACAACCTCAACCCTTTTAAAACTATTTGATCTTGAGAAGGAATCTCTCTAAATTACACAGGCTACTTCTGACCTTAAACTCAATGTCCTCCTGCCTCCACCTATTGAGTAACTGGGATTACAGGTGTGTGCCACAGTGCCCAGCTGGAAAAGCAGATTTTCAGTAAAGTTCATCAACTTTTTCTTTTATACAAATAGTGTAAAAAACTTGTATACAAATTTTGGGATGAAAATTTCCATTTTGCTGTTTTAAGAATGCGTCGTATGCTTGTTTTGCTAACTCCTGTCTCACATGCACATTATGTCGTAGACTTCTGTAGTGGGCATGTAAATTGTTCCAATACCATAGCAGAAGCAGAACTTGAAGCTGTATGAGGCCTCCCAGATCTTCCCTTGGGCACATCACACACAGTACCATCCATCTCAAACTTATTATGAATGTATGTGGTTGTTAGGTGTGTTGGAGGTCTTGTTGCATACTCATGCCTCCATTGTCATAGTACTTCCACAATGTTTTCAAATTTCAAATACCACTTCAAAATGGTCTTGCACTCCTCAAATGACAACCATGCCTCAGCCATTTTCTTTGACTGTCCTGAGTGTTGCATGATGGTGCTAGCATTCATTTGATTAATGCCATCTTTTGATCAAATGTCTCGCTACATATTAGTATCATAATTAAATTCAACTTCAAAAAGTAATACATAGATAACATCGCTTAAGGTATGTATACATTTTTTTTTATCACCCTCAGTATTTAACAACTTTTTTTGTGTTCCAAGAAATCATTGTCTGTACCTGGGTGTGGTGGTATGTGCCTGTAATCCCAGTGACTCAAGAAACAGGGGCAAGAGGGTGGTAAGCTGAAGGCCAGAGGCAGCATGTGTAACTTAGTGTCTCAAGATAAAAAATTAAAAGTGGGCTGGGGTGCAGTTCAGTGGTAGAGAACTTGTAAAATATGTGCAAAGCCCTAGGGTCAACCTCTCAGTACCAAAGAAAAGGAAAAAAAAAAAAAAAAAAAGAAAGAAATCATTGACTTTCCTAAATATTTTCTTCCAATATTTTTAGTTTTAATTTTTATTTAGGTCTATGATCAACTCAAGTTAAATTTTGTATGATGAAGTCATGAGTCAAGAATCAATTTTTTTTCTTACAACTGGTATATTCTATCTAGTTATTTCAGCATTACTTATTAGTAAAGAAAGGAAGAAAGAAAAGAGAAAGAAAGAAAGAGAGAGGAAGAAAGGAAGGAAGGAAGAAAGAAAGGGAAAAAAGAAAGGAAAAAAAGAAAAAGGAAGGGAAAGGGGAAAGGGGGGAGGGAGGGAGGGAAAAAGGAAGGAAAGAAGGAAGGAAGGAAGAAAAAACTATCCTTTCTTCATGAACCTTGATCTCTTTGTCAAAAATTATTATTATTGTTATTGTTAGACCCTGTCAAGTCTGAGTCATAGAGACCCTATATACAACAAAATGAAACACTACCAGACACTGTACCATGCCCGGCATTATCGTCAGTGCTTCTCCGCTATTCATAGGGTTTTCAGTGGTAAATTGTTTCAGGAGTGGGCTACCAGGTCCTTCTCCCAAGCTTACCATAACCATTATTCCCAGGTGGTCTCCCATCCAAGGACTAACCAGGCCTGACCCTGCTTAACCTCTGAGATCAGATGGGATCAGATGCCAGGATGGTATGGCTGTAGAGCTTGTCAAAAACTAATTGTCCATGTTGTTGTTGTTGTTGTTGTTGTTGTTGTTGTTGTTAGGTGCTGTCCGGTCGGTATCAGACTCAGAGCCACCCTATGTACAACAGATGAAACACTATTGTCTTTCAATGGCAGATTGGCTTTTGGGAGTGGGTTGCTAGGTTCTTCTCCTAATTGTCCATATGTACATGGATTTATTTTTCTCTAGTCTCTTTATTGTTTTATTTTTCTACACATCCATTCTTATACCAATACTCCACCTCTTGTTTACTGAAGCTTTATGTCATAAAATCTAATAGTTTAAGTTCTCTAAAACTGTATTATTCTTTTTCAAAATTGTTTTGATTCTTTTAGGTGTTGGTGATTGTATGTTAAATTTTGAACTGACTTTCAAATTTCTAAAATAAAAATATTTATTAGAATTTTAATTGAGATTGAGTTGAAACCCAAGAACAATGTGGAACAATGTGATATCTTAAAAGTGTTCCAAATCTATGATCTCTCCATTTGTTTGGAGATTCAATAATTTCTCTCAAGAAAGTTTTATGGTTTTCAGTATTAGTTCTTGTGCATATTTTGGTAAATTTATCCCCATGTATTTGATATTTGGATATTAGCAAATGATATTTTTGTTCCATCTTTCAATTTTTATTGCTGGTACGAAGAAACACTATTGGTTTTTATTTATTGACCTTATTTCTTGCAATCAGTTAACTTATTAGCAGTTGCCCAGTCCATTATTCCTGTCAGTTCTCTTGGCTCTGCCCATTGAAGTCTCAGCTATGGTACCTGTGACAAATTTCCTATTGGTAAACAAACAACCAAACCCTGTATTTGTAACTAAGTGGATTTCTCAAGAAACTGATGGGCCAAGGACCTCTTTTCATTTTATATTATTTCTTTCCTTCTTTGTTTAATCCAAATTGATGGTGTTTTCTCTACCAGGCGTCTTCCAGAAGCCCCATTCATATACCATCCTACGATCCTTGCATTATGGTTACAGCGCCGTGTTCTCAGGGAAGATAGTAAAATGTATACATTATTGTTCCAATACGGCTGTATTATCTTCCCTTCTGTGCTATTTTTGTATTTTGTCATAATTACTTTTATGCAGTTTTTAGTCCTTTCAAGAAGAGAAGCAAGGACAAATATATAGAATCTTTCCTATTAGCCCACATATCTACTCTTTCTGATGCTTACCTCTGCCTGTGGATTTTAATTGCTATCTCATTTCATTTCCTTGCTCTAACATAGCTCAACTTTGCTTTAACCCCTGCCTGCACTTTGTGATATTATTATCATCTCTATTCAAATCTTTAAGTGCTATTATTCCAGCAATACATTGTGGTAATTATTGTTTTGCTCAATTTTCTTTTTGATCAAATAATAAACAAAAAAGTATATTTATTCAGCCTTTTATATTTACCTACATAATTACCCATATTCCTTATTTATGTGGAATTTTGTGGATTTTTATTATCTGGTATCATTTCCTTTCAGACTAAAGGACTAATTTTTCTTGTAAGAAATTTCTGCTAGCAAATTTACTCAATCTTTGCTTATTTAGAAATGTCTTTATTTCAACTTTCTTTTCTTTTCTTTTTTCTTTTTCTTTAAATGAATTTTGCTGGTTAAGACCAAGCCTAGAGTAAAAAAAGTGAGGCACTTGGTGCAAAATTCAAAGGAAATCAACAACCTCAGTAATCAAGATAAATAATTTTTTTTTTTCAGTTCTGGGGGTTGAACCCAGGGCTCCACACATGCTAGGCAAGCACTCCACCCACCACTGAGCTGCACCCACAGGCCCTTTTCATTTTGTATTTTGAGGCTGGGTCTTGCTGAATTGCATGGGCTGCCTCTGTCCTCAAACTTTCGATCCTCCTGCCTCTGCCTCCTAAGTCACTGGGATTATAGGCATGCACCACCACACCCAGCTAATATAAGTGATATTTTTATCCAGTATTTAAAAATCAAAATGGACACAGTGAAATCTATGATGAGAGAAATGTCAAAATTTAAAATGGAGATTTTTGAGATCTAGGTGCCACCATGATCATAGTTTTCCTCAGTTTTTAAAAGGCATTTATAATAGTTTCATTGAAATCTTTATTCAGGATCTGGTCCTCAAGACCATTTCTACTGGCTTTTCCCCTCATGTGCTTGGGTCATACTTTCCTGTTTTTGATTTTGTTTTTGTTTTTTTGTTGCTGCTATTGTTTTGTTTTTCCTTTTGCTGTTTCATAAATTTTATTGAAAATTGGACATTTTAAAGAGTACCTTATGGCAATTCTCAGTTCTTCTTCTGTAGGAAGTTTTAATTACTAGTGACTTGTATAGTGATCCTGGAGTGAATTCTTTGAAATCTGTTTCCTTTGGCATATGTGGCCATTGATATCTCTGTTTAGATTTTTTTTCCAACTTGCTGTCTATCATTTCTTTATTTCCCCGTTTTTTCTTTCTTTTTCTTCTTCTTCTTCTTTTTTTTTTTTTTTTTTGGAGGGGGTGCATGGGTACTTGAAGGCTGAACCTAGGGCTTTATACACACAGCAATTGGTCTGCCCCTGAGCTACATCCTCAGCCCATTTTAAATTTTTTATCTTGCATCAGCGTCTCACTAAGTTATGCAGGCCACCTCTGGCCTTGAACTTGCAATCTTCCTGCCTCCACCTCCTGAGTCACTGGGATTTCAGGTGTGTGCCACTGCGCTCAGCTTCCTATGATTTCTTGTGGATCCACCCAACTCAGCAGTCATCTAACAACTGATCAGAGGGTTTGCTTACGCATCTCAAATCAGTAAGTGTTCTACCTTTTGCTATTAGGTAAAGGGCTCTGGGGACTGGGGTTTAACTCAGTAGAGTGCTGCTCTGCACTCTCTGAGACCCTAGGTTTGATCCATAGCACCACAAAAGTGGGAGAAGGTGCTGGCTGCCCACTCCCAACACAATCAGCCATTGGAAACCCTATGAGGGTCGCTGTGAGTCTCCAGCCCCTCCTTCGAGCTTGTGTGACTCTATGCATGCTTGCAAACTTCTTGAGGTCCAGGCAATTGTGAGAGCTTTTCAAGGCCCCTATAGTGACCTCATTCATTCCCTAAGTTTCCTTTTTCAATTTCTGTTGATCTGTGGATGTGTTACTTGTCCCACCTAGCAGGCCGTATGCTAACTACAGAGCTGACCTTCCCTAGAATTTGCCTCTGACATCATTAACTTTTCCTCAGTGTCCTTGGGCATATGTTTTCCCACATTCTGTTCCAAATTAGTCCTCCTGGTCAGCCTTGAGCCTGAGGCTGGCTGTCTTATCGCCTGGCCCTTCCTGAGGACTGTGCTGTGGAGCTGATAGGATGGGATGCCAGATATAGGGTGCCCAGCCTAACCCGTCACAGCCTCCCACTGTAGTTTTTCTTGAATAAATACTTTTCAAATTTTGTGTCTCTAGTTAATTTCCAGAGTCTTGGCATTACTGTTTCTGAACAATTTTTGTCCTTTTTTTTTTTTTTTTTTTTTTTTTTTTTTTTTTTTTTTTGTCCAGTACTGGGCGTTGAATCCAAGGCCTCATGCTTACATGCTTTGCAAGTGCTGGACCACTGAGCTCCACCCCCAGCCCATTATTTATTTTTTGTGACAGGATATCACTAAATTACACAAGACTGTCTCTGGTCTCAAACTTGTGATCCTCCTGTGTCTGCCTCCCGAGTCCCTGGAATTACAGGAGTGTGCCACCGCACCTGGCTCTTTGTCCAGTTTTATCATTGCTTTCAGAGGTGAGGATGTGCTAAACTTCTCTCTCAGCCATTCCAGAAGTTCTTGGCTTTCAAACTTGCATTATGTGATTTCTGCTTCATTCTTTTAACCAAAGCAAGTCACAAGGCTAGCTATGTTAAGAGAATTAGGAAGCAGGCCCTTCCTTCCCTTCCCCTTCCCCTTCCCCTTCCTTCCTTCCTTCCTTCCTTCCTTCCTTCCTTCCTTCCTTCCTTCCTTCCTTTCTTTCTTTTTTTCTTTCTTCTTTCTGTCTTTCTCTTTCTTTCTTTCTTTTTCATTCTCTCTCCTTACTTCCTTCCCTCCTTCTTTCCTTCCTTCCTTCCTTCCTTCCTTCTTTCTTTGTTCTTTTCTTTCTTTCTGTAGTACAATCCTCACATCTTAATGGGAAGAAAGCAAAGAGCTGCAATGCTAAGTGCCACGTGTAGAGGGTCGGGATGTTCGGTGTGCATCTTGCCAGCAGTCTATCATGGTGAGACTAGAGATATGGAAATAGAATAGAGATAGGTAGAAATATGAGCATGGTATGGATGTGGATATAGACCTAGGTAAACATTTAGATAATCATAACTCTCTTATCCTTACCATTGAGAAGCAAAAGACATGCTAAAGAAGAGACAGTAACAAAGGAGCTATTGAAAACAAAGCTTCTCTTTTAAATCTAGCATACAAAGTCTTTGCAATACTCAAATTAAGTAAATTTAAATAAAATATAATGGACATTTGAAATTTTGTTAAAGGGGATAGCATGTTACATGTTCTTAACACAATTAAAAAAATACTTTTTAAGTAAAACAGCCTGAGGAAGAAGGAGTGTGCTCAGGAAGGGATATCCATCTTTGGAACTTTGTATTTTGGTTAACCAGCACAGTTGGCTGTAGCTTAGTCCTAATGAGGCAAAATGGTGAAAGTTTCCTGTGCAGAGAAAGAGACTCGTTTTCATCCTCTCCCATAGCAACCCCAGGAGAAGGATACTCCTGATGAGGAAACCGAGAGGTTAGGCAGGTTGCAGACATTGCAGGTAAACAGTGGAGGCAGGATCAGGTCTGGGTTCCTTCGGGCCCTTTCACCATCATCTAGTCCTACTTAGGAAGGGGCAGATATGTGTCCTGTGCCCGCAGAACTCTTTGCTACTGCCTGGTATGCACCACCTTTTCCTCTGATGTCTCTGCTCTGTTTTGCTTCCCTGTGGTTCTATCACTGAGTCAGTCCAGCAATACTGCTGGCCCTGGCCTGCCCTCTCTGCCAGGCAGCAGCTGTCAGCCAGACACAGCCACTAATGACCAACAGGTGCAGCAACACAGGCACTGGCAAAATCTGCTGCTGCTGCTGCTGCCTAATGCCTCAGCTTGCAAGTGGGAGTGCTGAACAGAGCCAGGCATCTCTACCTCTCTGTCCCACCCCACAGGTTCAGGCAAAAGTCAAGGTGGGCAAGGTGAGCTGAGAGACAGACCTTACTGTCTTAGGAATCAGAACTCCTCCTCTTCTTGCTGATGCTGAGTGCTGGTCTAGGCCACACTAGGGACCCTACTGTCTCCCCAAGGGATGATTATTTTTATCTTAAGAGGCAATTCAGTCATGATGTATGTAGACTCCTGGAGAGCCTGTATCATCACTCCTCAACCTGGACTCCCACAAATGTAAGACGCTCTATGAAGTTCTGTTAAATCTGAGCTGAGATCCCCACAGTAATACCATCTTCAGAACCTGGCAGTGTTTGCTCAGTAGGCATGCCTATGTAGACTGGGCCAAGATATTAGCATCAAATGCCAATATAATTCACATTATTATTCATATTATATAAATAGCAATAGATTTAAAAACTGCTTTCCTATTAATTCTCATTCTGATAAACATTTTCATTTACTGAGGAAAGAATAAATTTCATGAACACTATTAGGCTAAATTTTATCTTTTTTTTTTGGTACTGGGGGTCGAACCCAGGGCCTCGCACTTGCATGCTTTGCAAGTGCTGTACCACTGAGCTGCACCCCCAGCCCAGTTTTTTTACTTTTTGAGACAGGGTCTTGATAAATTATGCAGACTGCCTCTGGTCTCGAACTTGCGATCCTCCTGCCTCCGCCCCCCCCCCCCCCCCCCCCCCCCAGCTTCTGGGATTACAGGCGTGCACAATTTTATCTTGATATGTTAAAAATATTTGTTTTTGTATTGAAATTTGGGAGAATTCACTTGGGGAAACTACTTGTTTAGTATAATTTGCTGCTTCAGTGTTATTTGCAATGTGTTTGCCTGGAGATTAAGGAATAATATTTTGAAATAGTTGGTATTAACTATTAAAAAGTATAGTTACATTTTGGTTTTTCTGTTCCCTTGCTTGTTTTTTTCTTTGTCATGTTTCCATGACTGAACAAGCTATTTCTCAGGTCAAAGTTACCTTTTATTTTTATTATTCCTAATGTTATATATGTTTGCAGCCGTATCACTATGGTCACTATGGAGATATGATCCCATATCTCCATGCTAAACAGGGTCGGTACTGGTTAGTACTTGGATGGGAGACCACCTGGGAACACCAGGTGCTGTAGGCTTAAGAGAAGGACCTGGCAACCCACTCCCAAAAAACAATCAGCCATTGAAAACCCTATGCATAACAAAGAAGCACTGACAATAATGTTTCTCCTGTTGTACATAGGGTTGCTATGAGTCAGATACTGACTTGACCGTACCTAACAACAACAACAACATTATATATACTTCTCAAACAAGGAAAAATTCGTTTAAGTATGTTAGTGTTGAATCTTACTAAGTAACCTCAAAGACTAAATATACTTCTTATCATGATTTATTTTTTACCCATTAAGTAATTTATTTAACTAGTACCTTCTGGGCCTATTGAAGACTGCAAGAAAAACACGCAGAATTGAATACTTAAATCTAAGATACTACAGTGCTTGTTTTGTAAAATGATCTGTGTATATGGAAAGATTAGCAATAAATATATAATTATTTGAGAATTTTATTTTTAACTAACTTTGTAAAAATTTACTTCCATATCTGCAATGCTTATGGTTATGAAACTCATTTAATTTTTAAGGCACAATAATGAAGAAAGGTATTTTGTTTTAAAACATAACTCACAAAGAACCAAAAACCATTAATCCAAAACATTAGTATATTTGCCAAGTTATTGTGCTTTTATTTCTTAGACTTTGAGGATTATTTACATAGCAATCTATTCTTTGAGTACAATGAAAATATTAAAAAATCATATTTGTTTTGTTTTGCTTTATTTTTATTTATTTATTTTTGGTGGTCCTTGGGGTTGAACCCAGGGCCTTGTGCTTGCATGCTTTGCAAGTGCTGGACCACAGAGCTGCATCCCCAGCCCATGTTTTTACTTTTTTGAGACAGGGTCTCACTAAATTATGCAGACTGCCTCTGGTCTTGACCTTGTGATCCACCTGCCTCCACCTCCCAAGTTGCTGGAATCACAGCGTGCGACACCAAGCCTGGTCTGTTTTGTTTTATTTTTGAAACAGGGTCTTGCTAGATAGACCAGGCTGGGCTTGAATTTGCAATCCTCCTATTTCTGTCTTGCAAGTGCTGGTATTACAGGTATGTGCCACCACAGCCCATGATATATATTTTTTCATAGCTAAAAGGAAGGTATAGTTGGCATTTTTGCTTTGTGACAATAAGACTATTTATTTATAGTTACATAAATCATCCCTACATGTCTGTCTGCTTGTCGTGCTATGGGAGCTTGCATGTTGCTGTGATACTGAAAGCAGGTTCCCCAAGGTGGACAAGTTTCAACTGAACTTCCAGACTAAGACAGACTAGGGAGAAGGACATGGTTAACCCACTCCCAAAACAATTTAGCCATTGAAAACCCTATGAATCACAGAGAAGCACTGTCAAATATAATGCTGGGAAATGAGCCACCCAGGCAGGAAGGCATTCAAGAAACAACAAGGGGAGAGTTGCTTCCCCAAAGTAGAGTTGACCTTAATGATGGGAACGGAGTAAAGCCCTAGGGACCTCCTTTTGCTGAGGTGGCATGACTCAAAATGAGAAGAAACAGTGACTACAATAATGGGCTGAAACATAAAAAGACTGTGTGCATGGCACAGTGTTAGGGAGTGTTTCATTCTGTTGTACATAGGGTTGGTACGAGTTGGACCCAACACAACGGGACCCAACAATAGCAACAACATATAAATCATAATTAAGGCGTATGAACACTTTTTCTTGATTTATAAAATGGTTAGAAACAATTTCTCTTGTGACAAAGCAGAAGAGACTATATGTCAGGAAGGGGATTTACCTGAAGATAACAAACTGTTGGGATTCTTCCTGAGATTTTCATGCATGAGTGATTCTGTTCCAAATAGTGAGTCACCTCCTGCACTCTACTCTGGCTTAGTCTCCTTTTTTTCATGTGCACGTCAGAGGAAACAATTTTTATGTTATAACGAATGTTGTACATGGCTTCACATTTAGTTACAACTACTTTTGTGTAAAAGGCCTTAAATCATGACAATCAAGTGTAAGCATGTCTGTGTGTCTGAAGAATAAGGTTTTTGCAAGAGACAATCCAAACAAAATTTCATCACTTAAAATGTGCAAGTAAGTTATTTTAATTCTACATCAAGTTAAGTCTTGTACAGATACCATTTATTCTTACTACACCCATATATTTTTCCCACAGGAAATGTTTCCCAATCTAATCATTTGTTATTCTTGTTGTTTAACAGAAAGCTATATTTGAAACATCTTAAGTAAGCTGCATTGAATGAGCTAATTCAATGTGTAGAGTAGTATATTGTTGCTATTGCTGTTAGGTGCCATCGAGTGGGTGCCCGACGCATAGCCGACCCTATGTACAACAGGCGAAACACTATTGTCAGTGCTTCTCTGCTGTTCATAGGGTTTTCAATGGCAGACTGATTTTTGGGAGTGGGTTGACAGGTCCGTCTCCCAAGCCTACAGCACTTGGTGATCCCAGGCAGTTTCCTATCCAAGTACTAACCAGGCCCAACCCTGCTTAACTTCTGAGATCTGACGGATCAGATGCCACAAGGCTACGGCTGCAGGCAGAATAGTACATGACACATATTAAATCCACAAATGTATCGTTGTTGTTGTTAGGTGCCGTTGAGTTGGTATCCGACTCATAGTGACCCTCTGTACCACAGGGGAAACACTATTGTCAGTGCTTCTCTGCTGTGCATAGGGTTTTCAATGGCAGATTGATTTTTGGGAGGGGGTTGCCAGGTCCTTCTTCCAAGCCTACAGCTTCTGGTGTTCCCAGGCGGTCTCCCATCCAGGTACTAACCAGGCCCGACCCTGCTTAGCTTCCGGGATCTAGAAATTAAAACTACAACGTCTGAAAAACACACTGGATGTGACTAATGATAGCTGGACATTGCAGAAACAAAAATTAGTAGATGACAATAGAAGCTACCCCAAATTAATGGATCCATGGACCTGGGCAAGGTCAAAGAAGGGTGTTAGAGCTAAGCTTCTGGGGGGAAAAGTTTCCATAATGGTAGAAAGAGAGAATTGACGGGATCGGATGCCACAGGGCTATGGCTGCAGGACAAATGTATTAGCTTTGACCATATGGGGGTAGTAGACAAAAAAAGATAGTAGATAAAGGGGTTGTAGAACTCAGTGATAGTTACATATTCATTTCAATAAGTCCCTCCTTTATCACTCACAATGCAGCAAAATGTCAAGAAGTGATTTTAGTTGCATGTGAAGGAGAAATTTAAACTGGCAATAATTATCAAAAAATCTTTATTTTACAACTATTTGTTTTTATTTTATTTGACTACTTATCTCTAGAAACATCTTAACAGAAAAGAAAGATAAGAAAAATACTTATGACTTCCCCTGTATTACTGGAGAGTCCTCCCTTCCATTTGTCGCATAGTAGCCGTCCTCTGGGAACCATCCAGAATATAACATTCAGGCCTGTATTAGCAGGAGGATGGGATTCTGTTCCCTACTAGGTTCTCTCTCCCTTGGTATGTCCCAGAATCCCCCAGAACGCTCGCTTGGGATGGAGGAACAGCTGTGTTTGCTTTTGTTTGGCTGCTGGAACCAGAATTCAGATCGCCCCTTCTCTGAGAATGGTGAGCTCCATCATCCTGTGAGAATTCTCTGAGAAGCTGGGTGTCCAGAACATGCTACATGGCTTCTGTCTGTTGTTGCAGCTGGAATCCAGCTTGTGTAAGGAAATTCTCTGTTCATCACAGTGGGCTTTGCATCATGTCCCCGCTGCCTTCATGGAAGTGGTGGCTGCAATCACCAGCGTGGTTCTTAAAGGCGCAGAAAAAAATAGTTGTCCCCACAGCCAAGAATGTTAGCATAAAAATCGGAAGGAAGGCTGGAGGTGTAGCTCAGTGCCAGAACACCCCAGCACCTGCACAAAAATAAAGTAAAATAAAATAAAATAAAATAAAATAAAGTGGACTTGGCCTCCAGGGCAATAGTCCTCAGTGGATGGCTGGTTTCAGAATGATTCTAGTGTCTGTGTGCTACCTCATAAAATTCACTGTTCCCCTGACCACACATACAGATAAAGGATCAACTCATGAATTCTCTCTTTCTACCATTATGGAAACTTTTCCCCCAAGAAGCTTAGCTCTAACACCCTTCTTTGACCTTGCCCAGGTCCATGGATCCATTAATTTGGGGTAGCTTCTATTGTCATCTACTAATTTTTGCTTCTGCAATGTCCAGCTATCATTAGTCACATCCAGTGTGTTTTTCAGATGTTGTAGTTTTAATTTCTAGAAATTCAATTTGGCTCATTTTTAAAATAAACATTTTCATGTTTACTTAACTTTTTGAACATACAGAATACAATTATAACAACTTTAGTATTTTTATCTGCTAACTCTAGTATGCGTGGCAGTTCTGATTCAACTGGCTGATTTTTTGCCAGTTCAGAGTTTAGGGAATCTTATTTTCCACTTCTTTTTATGCCCAGGAATTTTTGATTGGATGTCAGATACTGTGTATTTTTAAAAACTTTTTCTAACATATATTAGTTGTATAAAATAATTTGTTTCATTGTGACATTTTCAATTATGCCTATTATATACTTTGATCATATTAACCTTCTTCTTCTCTTCTCTCCCTCTCCCCCAATCCCCATCCTTTTCCCTAATAGTCTCCTTCTACTTTCATGTCTTTGTGTGTTTGTGTGTGTGTGTGTGTGTGTGAGTGTGTATGTGTGTAGATTCCACATATGAGAGAATACATGCTATACTTGTCTATCTGAGTCTGGCTTATTTCTCTTAACATGATGATGTTCCAGTACCACCATTTTCCTGAAAAAATGATTTTTTTCTTTTTTATGGCTCAATAATACTCCGTTGTGCGTATATACCACATTTTCTTTATCCATTTACCCATTGATAGGCATCTAGGTTGAGTCCATAACTTGGCTATTGTTAATAGGGCCAATAATAAAGATGGGCATGCAGGTATCTCTAATGCAAGACTTTGCATATTTTGTCATGTTGAATGTTGGACTTTTTAAAAAATTTTATAAATATTCTTAAACTTTAATCTGAGATATAGATAAGCTAGTAGGAAACAGTGAGATCATTTTAGCTCTTATTTTTAAGAGCCATGTTTATTCTCTGGCTAATTATTTCCTAGTACTGAAGCTAAATCTTTCTGAATCACTCTATTTAAAGGCTTACCGATGATGCGGTTTTTCAATAGGTCCCGTGAGACCAGAAACTTTGTACAGTTCTCTGTAAGTGCTCACACTGTTCCCTCTAATCTGGATGGTTCTCTAGCCTCTGATGATTTCCTCACATGCATGCAGGAAAGAGCACTCTGCCCCATAGTGAGGGGCACATTCCAGATCTCCAGGGTTTCTTTTCTGTGTTGTCCTCTCCTCTTGGTACTCTGTCTCAGGAACCCCAACCATTTCTAACTCTGGATTCTCAGCTCCATCCACTCAACCCAAGACATCTTCCAGCGTCCTCTTGTATTCTCCTTCGCACCACATCCTGGAAACATGCTCAAAACAGTGAGCCAGGGCAAACATGCGGCTCATTGGTTTGTTTCCAGCTTTTCAAGGATATCTATCCTTTTCTACCTGTTTGGTATTTCAGAAAAAAAGGATAGATCTGGTCCTTGTTACTTCTTGGTTGGAAGCATAAGTCCACCCAAATGCACTGAGACAATGAAATAATTTTCCATCTTGGGAAGAAGGACTGGGGAAGAAGTGCTTTGAGAATATCTAAATAAGAAAGGGCATGCAGCTATACCCCTGTGGTGTCTGGTGCCATCAGATCTCAGAAGCTAAGCAGGGTTGGGCCTGGTTAGTACTTGGATGGGAGACTGCCTGGGAACACCAAGTGCTGTAGGCTTGGGAGAAGGACCCAGCAACCCACTCCCAAAAAACAATCAGCCATTGAAAACCCTATGGATGGCAGAGAAAGCACTAACAATACTGTTTTGCCTATTGTAGTAGGGTCGTCATGCGTCGGGCATCCACTCTATGGCACCTAACAACAACAACAACAACAACAAATAAACAAGATTTAGAAGCAGCAATTTATGGACAAAAATAACCCAAAACTGTTTTGCATAGTACCTTACAGAACACTGGGAAAATGCATCCACATCAAAGAGTGAGGGGGATTGTGTAGAGGGAGGCGAACCTACTCTTGGTGTTGCCCTTGGGTTGGAGTTTCAAACTCTTTCCTGTCAATAAGGATCATGGGATTCTTATGCAAAATTGTCCTAAGTCTGTTTAACAATTTCAAACACCATATTTGAAAAGTTTGTACCTACAAATAATTAAAATTCTGCTCCCATACCCCCAACCATACCTTTGACCAATGGGAGGGAAAATGCCTACTATAATAGTTAAAACAAAACAAACAAACAACAACAACAACAAAAAACCCAGGAGGCCCTTCTACTCTGTAACTTGCATGTTGTTGTTGTTGTTAGGTGCCGTCGACTCATAGTGACCCTCTGTTCAACAGGGT
>VMDO01002816.1:89544-158183 GCA_007922755.1 Pedetes capensis
ATTGTCAGTGCTTCTCTGCTGTTCATAGGGTTTTCAATGGCAGATTGATTTTTGGGAGGGGGTTGCCAGGTCCTTCTCCCAAGCCTACAGCTTCTGGTGTTCCCAGGCGGTCTCCCATCCAGGTACTAACCAGGCCCGACCCTGCTTAGCTTCCGAGATCTGACGGGATCGGATGCCACAGGGCTACCGCTGCAGGCCACGTAACTTGCATAGTCTTGCTATTTTCTTGTGGATCTGGGATAGAATACAAAATGGGATGCAGGCTGACATAGGGCAGGATTGGGATAAATCTTACAATCACACCCTAATGATGCAATGTGCTCACATTTGCCAAATTTATTGCACTATCCATATATCCAGTGAACACAAAACAGCCCTTCACATGTCTACATGAAGCCTGGGTGATTGTCCAAAGCAGGGTTATGTGGATCGTCCAAGAAGGAGAACTTATCCTCCCCACCATGAGTGAGAATGGAGTGGCCCAAGAGATCCCACTTCCTGTCTGAGTTCTTACAGACACTACTGTTTCTGGCACCTCCAAAGCAGAAATGAATTTTTCAATAACCTACATGAAAATAATTTCAACTTTTATTTTTAAAAATATTTTTACAAAAGTGACAGCTTTAAATACTTTGAGGAATACAGAAGTGTCTGAAATGGAAGGGCCTTTCCTCTAGGCAGGAAATAAGCCATGTGTTTATTAAAAGTAATGCAAGGAAGGGGGAGGAGCAAGTAACCATATAAAGTGCCAGGAGAAGAAATGTCCCAAGATTAACAAATAAATGGCAGATGAAATAGTATTTTTAAGTTCAGAGGAATCAGTGAAATGTGCAATCACTAGTCTTGTGTGGCTTTAAAAGTCCTCAAGAACCTGGTAGGACTTATGCTGTCTTGATGAGATTTCAATGAGAACATCTTGAAATTCTCCCCCCATAAGATTCAGTGTGACTTATTTCCATATAACTTTTATTTCATGGTATAACCTTTGGGGATAAAGGAAAGTTTCAAGAAAAATAAGGTGCCAACAGGTATAAAATTCGACATTCCCCACAGAGGAAACTCTAAAGTATTATATCCTAGACTCAGCAGAATCTCAATTCCTCCTGGACTGTCCAGCTGGGATAGTGGCATAAAACAGTTGCTAAACTCCTACCTCACCAAGGTGGGGGGAGACAACCATGATCCATAAATCAGGCATTGGTTCATTAAGTACATAATAGTTTGAGGAATCATTACTTGATTCAGTGAACATGACTAATGGACAAGAGAAAAAGCTGTTTCATATGCTTTGTACATTCATGCAAGATTGGTAGCACCATTTTCTGCTGCTTGTAGAAATACCCTATGGACCGATGCTAGGAAAACTGCTGAATCTGGAATTGCATGCCAACAAAGCAGAGGGAATATTATACTGACACTCCTTAGGTCACAGAAGAGAAGTGCTATTCTGCATTGATCAGGAGAAATGTTAAATAGAGCTAGTGAAATTGAAGAGGGCAAGTACAAAGATAAATCAGGGCAAATTAAGAGAAAGGTATGTGTGAGTCAGAGTTCTGTCACTGTAACAAAATACCTGAGATAAGTCAATTTAGAGGGGGGAAGTTTCACATTAGCTCACAGTTTCAGGTGTTTCAGCCCATGGTCACTTGGCTCCATTGTTTCTGGCCTTTGGCAAGGCAGAGCATCATGCGGGGGAGCATGTGTTGGAGCAAAGCTGTTTACCTTGTGGTGGGTGAGAAGCAGAGAGACAAACAGAAACAGAGACAGAGAAGAAGGGGCCAGGTACACAGTGTATCCTTCAAGTTCACCCACAATTACTTCCTCCAACTACTTCTCCCCTCCTAAAGTGTTAAGAAAAACTTTTCCAGTCACCCATTAAGCCTTGAATCCATCAATGAGTTAACCCACTGATGAGGTCAGAGCCCTCAGGATCCAGTCACTTCCCAAAGGTCTACCTTTGAACACTAAACCTTCGACATATGAGCTTGGGGGAACATTTCAGACCCAAACTATAATATAGCCATAATATACCTAGAGAAATGAGAGTAGTGATAACTGGTCATTACAAGTAGAACTTAGTGTCTGTGCCTGCACTGCATGGCTTATAAGTGAAAGAAAAACACTCCCATGCATGATGTGACCATTTCCTGATTTGGCTTGGTTGTGTCATTCAAAATAAAAAGCATGAATTTCAAAGCATCTCAGATAATTTGGCATTTTATTTTATAAAATTATATTCACCATTATGCTTACTCTTCAAAGAGTAAAACCACAGGAAATCTTTATTTCATTACCCCTTTCCTACTATATCTAAATTTTAATGTCAAATATAACATTGTTCTCATCATGCTGTGACTTTACCATACAAATTTTTAAATGTAATGATTACAGGAAGAGAAGACTCAAAGACTTTTTTAGATATAATGCCCAAATCTTTGTTTTTGTTATTCCAGTACTCATCAAAATTGTTAAAAATATTTCTGCCTAAAGAACAAGTTTTGATGATTAAATCCAAGAATTCTGCTCTAATTTATTTTTGTCAAAGGACAAAATTAGCACAATTTAATTTAAAGGTCTTAACTGGCTTTATTTTAAGGTCCTAGAATGAGGCAATACTTCATTCCATAAAGTAGAATGAACATTCCAATGATCCAAGCAGAAGAGGTTAGTTTCATCTATAGAAAGAGGTTGAAGAGCTAGGCTTAGCATGGCAGTACAAGCCTTGGAAAGCTGAGGTAGGAGGATTGTGAGTTCAAGACCAGTGGATCTACATAGTAAGACTGTCAAAAAAAGTGAAAGAAAGAAAAAGAGAAAGAGAGAGAGAGAGAGAGAGAGAGAAAGAAAGAAGAAAATGGATAAAGAAAACATAAACAAAAGAACAAAAAGTGTATCAGTCATTTCAGAAGTTACTTTCCTTGTAAGGTGGGGAGAGGGGTTAGAAAAATGTAAAAATAACTGATCAGTTAACATCAGGTTACTTCAGATATATATATATATATATATATATATATATATATATATATATATATATTTCCTGTAAGGACTAAGGCAAAATGATCTTCATTACCATGTCATGTGAAACTGGCCTGTTTGGGAAGTTTAAATATTCTCCCTCTAATCCTGATAAACAGGATTGGTGACATGAAACCTTAGCATGAGTGAGTCCATTTTGATATTTAGCCTGGCCGGTTACAGCCCAGTGCAGAAACTTAATTCAAAAACATGGTTTCCAGGGTTTTTTATTTAACATTTTCTTTTAAAATATAATAGCCAGAAGCTAAGTACTGAGGTGGGAGGATTGCTTGAACTCAGAGTTCATGAAAAGACTGGGTAACATAGTGATACCCCATATTTTAAAATGAAATAAAATAACAACCAACAAATAAAATAACATAACTGCACTATTCATACTAGTAGGTGAATTATATTGTTGCATTATGACTACCAAGATGGATACATACCCCAAGATGTGTTCATCAAGTAGAGGTGAATGTGGAATAAAATATGGAGAGACAGATAACTGTGCATTAGTACTGGTTTAAGGCATTGTGTATGATAGTTTTGCTTATGATTTACATCCTCAAAAGACAATGATCAATGGAAAGCACCAGACATTAGGACCATCATTCCAAATTGAAGTCAAATCCCTAAATTTAAAAATGTTTTAAAAATTTTTAACAAATTGATTTATCGATTGCCAATTTTACTGAATGCCTTCTACATGCCACACACTGTGGCACAGAAGAAAATATATTGAAAAATAGCTCAACCTATAGTTTTGAACCTGTAGGTTCAGAATAGTTGAACCTATAAGCATTCAATTTCATCAGATGCAGTGGAAGAGCCCTGGACTGGGTGTTTCCCACATCTGCCCTCACCTGGCTCAGTGGCCTTTGGGTAACACCTTAGCCTCACCTGGGTTTAGTTGATTATCAGTTACCAGGATTAGAGTTAAATTGCATTGAACTCTAAATTTCCATGTTCTTGTGAAAGATACACTTGTCTTTATTTTTAAATCAGTACAAGTATAGGCAATTATGGTTGAATACATTTTTAAGACGACTCAGGAAAAATTGGTTAGGTTGTGATGCTACTGAGGTCACGCTGGGAATTTCCATCTTGGTCAAAGTTCTAAACCAGACAGGTTCCCTAGTCCTAGGACAAGCCTGAGAGATGAATGCTGATTCAAGGTTGGGACAGGGGTGTGGGAAGTGGTGAGATAGGAATCTGGCTAGATAAGAGACAGCTATTCAAAGCACAAACTCTGCTGATGATGACACTGTTTCACCCCTGTAGACCAAAGATCAAAACAAAGCTTCATTGATTTGGCTGTTTTTCCATTACAGGAACTGGCAGGAATCTTTCCAGAAATTTGGTGAGTGTTGGGGAGAGAGGGAGTGAAGGCCATTGGCAGTTTGACAGTGGCCTGGAAAGGCCCTAACAGTCTGAGAATGATGACAAAGTGGAATTAAAGGACCTGGGAGAGAGGGCTTACTCTACTGAAAGAAGGAAGGTGTGCTTCTTATTTCCTAAAGCCTCAGAGCCTTTGTAGGAGCAAATAAGATACTGGCAGGTATAACCCTCAAATTTTCATTTAAATTTCAGAATTAAAAAAAATTATTTTGAATTATGGTGCTGGAGACGCATATTGAATATACTATGGACTGCCAAAAAAACCAACAGATTCATCCTAGAACTGCAACCAGAGTGCTCCTTGGATAGAAGGATGGCTAGACTATGTCTTGCATATTTTGGACATGTCAGAAGGGAGCAATCCCTGGAGAAGGGCATCATGTTTCAGAGAGTGACAAGTCCATGCAGAAGAGGAAGACTCTCAATTAGATGGATTGATACAGGGTCTGAAACAATGGGCTTAAACATAAAAAGGATGTGTGCCTAGCACAGTGTTGGGGAGTGTTTCATTCTGTTGTACAGAGTCACCATGAGTCAGACATGACTCGATGGCATCTAACAACAACTGCATACCAGACACACTTCTAGACAACGCAGATGTAAGAAAAGTCCTTCCTTGTTGGAGCTTACACACTAACCAGGGAGACAGATAATACAAGTTAACGAACAAATAGGTGAAATAAGTTTGGATGGAGAGAAGGCTCTGAAAAAATACAAAATAGTTTAATGGAATAGAAAGTGCTAAAGGGGTGGGAGAAGGTCAGAAATGAGGAAGATAAGGGAATTGGCAAGGTCCTCTTTGAGGAGGTGACATTTGAGATGAGGGCTGAATGGTGAGGAGACCATCTTGCAAAGATTGAGAGGTGGGCATGTTTTAAACAAGCAGAATAGTCCAAAGACATGACTCTGGAGTGTTTAAAGGATAGAAAGAAAAAAGTTTGAGAAAATGGAACCAAGGGACAAAGAGAAAAGAGATCTGCAAGATACTTGCAGGCCACAAAAAAGTGTTTCAGTGTTGTTCCAACTGCATTGGGAAGCCATCTCTGGCCACGATTTATATTTTTAAAAGATTACTATGGCTGTCAGGCATATGGTGTATTGTTTTCATAGAAATTTTTCTTTAATAAAAAATCAGATTAAAAAATCTGAAACTATTGCTTTACCTGTGTGTGGATCTGAATGCCAGGTGTCTTTAATAATGGCTAGATAAAGGATATTTGTTATTTGACTGGCTTGTAATCCATGCTATAAAACCAGTCTCCATGAGATAATGATGCCCTCAGTAGAGACCCGAGAAGGGCGGATGAGTGGGACGTGGGAAAGGTGATTAGAGGCAGTGGACAACACATGGAATGGAAATCTCAATATAAATAAGAGGTCAACAACTAAAAGCACGACTTACGGAAAATTGCAAAAAAGGGGAGCCTAGATAAAGAATTAAACATATCTTAATAAAGTAGAAACATAGAATAACAATGAGAGAAGGATTTGTATTTTGTTTGGAGGCAGCATTAATCTCTCCTTACTTTATGTAATTTAATAGAGCAAGGTTCGGAGGTAGGTTGTTATTACATTATAGGAAAGGAACACATGCAAATAAACATTTCAAGGAGATCTGTATGATGACACTCGAGTGTTTATTTTTATGGACTACTAAGGAAACATGTCTTCAGAAGAATACTCAAAACAAAACAAAATGAAAACAACATAAAACTGCAAAAGAATTTTTCCATAATCTTGTAAATCACTACTATTTTAAGCATTTTAATTTATGCTTTCCTGGCTTTTTTTGTGTGTATATATTTTTACAGCAACAATTTCAGATAGTATATATCATTTTTTGTTTGTTTTTATTGCTTTATGTATATATATATATATATATATTACATTATTTATATTTTCTTTTTATACAATAAGTCTGTATTTGGTATTTAAATAGTTAAATATGGCATCCCCTAAGATTGATTAATAACTTATAGAGAAAAGCCAGTCAAATGCTGTTATATGAACTGCATATGGTATAATTAAAGTTTTACATATGGTACAGTTCAAATTTAATTTTTTTTTCAGTACTGGGGATTGAACCCAGGGCCTCATGCTTGCATGTTTTGCAAGTGCTGGACCACTGAACTGCATCCTGAGCCCATTTTTGTTTTACTTTTTGGGACAGCAGACTGCTTCTGGTCTCGAACTTACGATCCTCCTGGCTCTGCCTCCCGAGCCACTGGGATTACAGGCATGCGCCACTGCACCCAGCTCAAATGTAAAATTTATAATCAAAAGAAAAGAAAAGTATTTCTTTCAATTTAAATTTTATCTGGCCATCATGTTATCCAATCATTTCACCTGCATAATGTCTTCTATGAATTTGATACCACTCAGTGCAGTATGTGAAATAATGAAGGGATTAGAAAACACACTAAAGGACTCTGGTCTCAAAATACAGTATGGGGAAAAATGATACATGATCTGTATCACATCACTAAAACAAGAGCCTACATTAACCAGACAGGAAACTGCTTTAGGCTCTATTTCAGCCTCAGCACTATTGACATTTGGATTAGGTAACACATGGAAAACTGCATTGTGGGATGCTGGGTAGTCTCTGGGGCCTCTGTCTCCCAAATGCCAACAGTAACCCAACCCTAGCCTACTCATGGCAGTCAAAAGTCTCTAGATATGGCCAACTAGTCCCTGAGAAGATGGCAAAATTACCCCTTCATGACAATGACTGACCTAAAAGTAAGCCTTCAGTGATTAAATAAAACTAACATATACGGTAAAGAGTATTAAAGTCATGTTAGCAGATGATGCCTTCAGCTGTCAGTAACTTAGTAGAATAGAGTTTCATTTATCACTCACATAAGAACCAATTAGTGGTGTGCAGTTGGGAAAGTGGCTGTGTTCATGTATAAACCCAGACTCCTCTCATCTTGTGACTTTTCCTTCTTTAATATGTGGCTTTGGAGATTTCCCAGGGTGGCATTATCTAGCCGGGAGGCCAAGGAAGAAAGAGCACAGTATTACACAGGTGGCTTTTATGGGCCACGTCTGGAAGAAAACATCATTTCTCTCCACGTTCCATTGCCAAGATGAGACACATTTTCACAGCAAAGAAGGCTAAGAATTGTTCAGCTATGAGTCTGTGAGAGGGAAATACGTGCTCCATGAAGAAGAAGCCTGTTACTAACAATAAGCCAAAGATTACCTTGGACCTCAAATGTAATTTCGTCTTTGACTATCAAACTCAATTGTCTCTTAAAAATCAAATTAATAAAATTGCAGATAATTCCCCATGTATCTTATTGCTGTGTATAGACACTGCTGCTTTGGAGTCTGCAGTATTGTTTCAGTTGCTCAAGACAAGCAATAAAACAAAGATGTCTATACTGAGTGACACACACTCATTATACAAAATACTTCATAAGCAATTGGGAAATTAGTGATCTGAATACTTAGAGAGAGGGAGAACAAAATGATCCAGTGCCATGACTCAAATCACAGGGTTGATTCAGAACTTGAACTCATAGCCAGAGTCAGCATAGAAATAATGCATGGCCTACCCCAGGATGTGGATATGGGTCAAGTTACTTCATGCCCAGAATGCTGGAGTTGAAACACATGAAAAATTACTCATCAAGCAAATGAAACAGCCTTAATGATAACTCACTCAGCTTTTTAAGTCAATGTCTTATTTGCAAAATAGAGTAACAGTTTGCATTATACAGTAGTGCATGACATTCCCAGTCTTTTGTTATTTGACCATTCTAAGCTTTGTCATTATGTAACTAATGAGCTAGGGAGTACTCACACCACCTAGATTGTAAAACTGCTTTCTGAACACTTGAAGCAGGATAGGCGCATTCTCAGTGCCCTGGAAGATGAACCATAATGCAATATCCAGCCCAGCCAGCACATACTGGGAAAACTTTCTCAGAGTGCTGAAAGACTTAATACACAGAGAAATACATCTTACATGTTGGATTTTGCAGTTCATTCTTCTTTAGGAACAATATTGTCTTTGGGATTTGGTGACTGGGCTACTTACAAGGGTCTGTAACAAAAACACAAAATTATTCATGAAGAGATCTGGAATAGGCTATCAGTAGTACCAAATTCCTTCTATTAGATTTAGAGGCAGAATGCTGTGCTAAGTGGCAGCCGGGTCTCATAATAACTAACTCATAGCATTGCTGGATGCACTAAAAAGACAGCAAATAAAAGACATATGGCACGAAGTACATGCCAGGAAGGCTGGTTCTGCTTCAGCCTGTTTCCTTCCCTTTCCTTCCCTCTCCTTCCACCTGAATGCAATTATGTTTGCTCACATTTGTTTCTATGGTATTTGGAAATGCAAACGAAATGATCTTTTGGCAAATAAAATAGGGGGTTGCTGGACCTAGACCATCTCTGGAAGCAGTATGGGGCCCAGAGCAAATCACTTCGCACATAACCCCCTCAAGCCTGCTCCAGAAGAATCAAGTTAAAGTAAATAGGCATGGTGGCTCTCAGGCAAAATACACACAGACGATGAGCATGGAGTGTTATAGCTTTTCCATACATGTAGAGAGGAGATTTTGCCTTGGATGTGGCCTTTGGTTTCTATACAAATTTTAGCAGCAACAGTATTTTTCTTTTTATCACCTGTCACTGCACTGTACCAGCAAAATAAATCCTAAGATCAGGGGAGGCCAGTAAAGGGTGGAGATGGCCAGCAGATCACCAAAGACATAAGCTCCTCTCTCGAAGGATAGAGTGATTGGTGCCCATGTGTCCCTTCACCTCCATTTGCATTTAAGAGCAATCATATGACAGTTGTGGCTAATGGATGTAGGTGAAAGTAATGTATGTGATTTCCTGGCCAAGGTGGTAAGAAAAACCCAAGGTGAGTTCCCCATGCTCTCTTCTTCTACAACCACCTTGGAGGCCAAACACTAATGAGGGCAGCACCACAAGTTAGAAGGAACCTAGATCCCCAAGTCACTGCTTGTATAAGTACTGTCCAAGAGAGTTCTCTTAGAAACAATATCCATTTTTGGTGGGGCCTGTGTGAAAAGTAAAATTTTATTGTCTTCCATCCCATGTATCCCTCAAGTGTCTGTTGGCTTGTTGTACTTTGGGGGCTTGTGTGTAGCTTTGATGCTGAAAGCTATGTCATTGGTATTTCAGATACCAGCTGGGCCACCCATGATGGACAGGTTGCAGCTGAGCTTCCAGATGAAGACAGACTAGTGAGAAGGACCTGGTAGCCCATTCGTGCAACAATTAGCCATCGAATACCCTGTGAATAGCAGGGAAGCACTGTCAAATGTAGTGCCAGGAAATGAGCCCCCAGGGGTGGAAGGCATTCAAGAAATGACTGGGAAAAAGTTGTCTCCTCAAAGTAGAGCTGACCTTCATGACGGGAATGGAGTAAAGCCCTGGGAACTTCCTTTTGCTGATGTGGCATGACTCCAAATGAGAAGAATCAGAGTGACTGCCAACAATGGACTCAAATATAAAGATATGGTGTGCATGGCAGAGTGTTGGATACAATTTCCCTCTGTTGTACATTGGGTAGCTCTGAGTCAGACCTGATTCAATGGCACCTAATACCAACATCCCATGTATAGGCACTGCATTTTTGGGTGATTGTTTTTATTTTAGGCGCTGTCAAGTTGGATCCAACTCACAGCAATCCTATGTACAGCAGTATGAAACACTCCTCAATTCTGTGCCAGGCAAATGATCTTTTTTATATTTAAGCCCATTGCTCCAGCTAATGTGTCAGTCCATCTAGGTGAGGGTCTTCCTTTTCTTGTTGACCTTACAATCTCCCAATCATGATGTCCTTCTCCAGGAATTGGTCCCTCCTGACAACATGTCCAAAATACATAAGACACAGTCTAACCATCCTTGCTTCTGGGGATCACTGTGGTTGCACTTCTAGTATGGATCTGTGTTTCTTTTGGCAGTCCATGGTACATTCAATATTTGTCTCCAGTCACATAATTCAAAAACATCAATTCTCATCCTGTCTCCTTTATTCAATGCTTCACAACCTTATAATGTAACTGAAAATACCATGGATTAAATCACATCTTCAATGTGACATCTTTACTTTCCAACACTTTATAAATGTCTTTTGCTCAGCATAAAGATTGAAGAGATATAATGAAAGGATATAGCCCTGAGGCATACCTTTCTTGACTTAAAACCAAGCAATGTTTCCTTGTTCTGCTTGAATAACCACCTCCTGGTCCATGTACAGATTCCTCATGAGTACAATTAAGTGCTCTGGTATTTCTGTGCTTCACAATGTTATCCATAATTTGTGATGATCCACATAGTCAAATGCCTTTGCATAGTCAATGAAATATACATAGACATCTTCTGTTATTCTCTGCTTTGGGCTAATATCCATCTGACATCAATGGTGATATCCCTGGCTCCATGCCTTCTTCTGAATCTGGCATGCTTTTCTGAAAGTTCCCTGTCTATATGCTGCTGCAGTTGTTTTTGGATGATCTTTAGCACAATTTTATTTGTGTGTGATATTAATGATATCATTCAATAATTTCTACATTCAGTTGGATCCCCTTTCTTGGGAATAGGCACAAATGTGGATCTCTTCCAGTCAGTTGGCCAGGTAGCTGTTTTCCAAATCTCTTGGCATAAACAAGGGAGCACCTCTAGTGCTGGATCTCTATTGGTATTCCATCAATTCTTGGAGCCTTGTATTTTGCCAATTCCTTCAAGGCAGCTTCCACTTTGTCCTTCAGTACCATTGGTTCCTGACCATGTTCAGTCTCTTCAAACGGTTGATCATCCACCAATTGTTTTTGGTATAATAGCTCTTCCATTCACTATTGCCACTTGAGGCCTGAATTTTTCTTCAAATCTTTAAGCTTGACATAAACAGAGCATGTTCTTCCCTTTTGGTTTTCTGTCTCCAGTTCTTTGCACATATCATTATTATTTGATTTTGTCTTCTTGAACTGTCCTTTGAAATCTTCTGTTTCGTTTTTTAACTTCATTATATTTTCCTTTTCCTTTAACTGCTTGTTGTTCAAATGCAAGTTTCTGAGTTTCTTTTGACATGTAAGTTGGTCTTTTCTTTTTTTCCTGTCTTTTTAAATAACCTTTTGCTTTCTTAATGAATGATGTCTTTGATGTCATGCTACAACTTGTCTGGTCTTTGATCATTAGTGTCTAGCTCATCAAACTTGTTCTTGAGGTGGTCTCTGAACTCAGGTGGGATTTACTCAGTCATACCTTGGCTTTCACATGCTTGTTCTAATTTTCTTCAGTTTCAGTTTGAATCTGTATAAGAGCAGTTGATGGTGTGATCCACAATCAGCACCTGGTCTCATTCTGACTTGATTTTATCTCTTTCCATTATTTCTTTTCCATTATCTCTTTCCACAAATTGTAGTCAATTTGGTTGCTGTATGTTCCATCTGGTGAATTACATGTGTATAGTCACAGTTTATGTTGGTATTTGCAATGAAATGGTCATTGTTCTGACAAAATTCTATCATGGGATCTCCAGTATCATTTCTGTCACCAAGGCCATATTTTCCTACTACTGAGCCTTCATCTTTGTTTCCAACTTTTGCATTCCAGTCGCCAGTAACTATCAGTACATCCTGATTGTATGTTTGATCTATTTCAGATTGTAGAAGCTGGTAAAATGAAGTCTATCTTCATTTATAGCCTTAGTGGTGGGTGTGTAAATTTCAATGATAGCCATATTAACTGGCCTTTCTTGTAGGTGTATGGATATTATTCTATCGCTGATAGTACTGTATTTCAGGACAGATCTTGAGATGTCTTTTTTGATGATGAATGCAACCCTATTTCTCTCTAATTTGTCATTCACAGCATAGTAGACCATATGCTTATCTGATACAAAATGGCTCATGCCAGTCCATTTTAGCTCTCTGACACCTAGGATGTTGATGTTTATGTGTTCCATTTCCTTGTGATGATTTCTAATTTCCTAGATTCATACTACATGCATTCCATATTACAGTTATTAATGGATATTTACAATTATCCCTTTTCATTTTGAGTTGTGCCACATCAGCAAATAGAAGTCCCAGTGGCTTTACTCCATTCCCATCATTAAGGCAAACTCTAATTTAAGGAGGCAATTCTTCCCCAGTCACCTGTTGAGTGCCTTCCAACCTGTGGGCTTATTTTTCTGCACTATATCTGACAGTGTTTCTCTTGTATTCATATGGTTTTCAATGGCTAATTGTTTCAGGAATGGGTAGCCATGTCCTTCTCTCTAGTCTGTCTTAGTCTGGAAATGACAGGGTATCTGTATCTTAGGTATCTTAGTCTGGGTATCTGTAATACTGGTGGCATGGTTTTTAGCTTCACAGCAATACATAAGCCCCTACAGTAGGGCAAACTGACAGGCACATGGGGGTTTGGGTGATTGTTGTTGTTGTGAGGTGTCGTTGAGTCGTATCCAATGCATAGTGATGCTCATAGGGTTTTCAGTGGCTGATTGTTTCGGGATTGCCTCAGGAGTGGATTGCCACGATAGACTACCCTTATTAATACCCAGCACAATTGACCAGATTGAGGTTGGTCTGAAGATAAATGATGAATGAATGATGTTGAGTATAACTGGTACCAAGTGTATCAGGGGTTACTGTCTATAAGAGTGTGGAGCAGGACTGATTGCTGTGGTCTGTCTGGATCAATGCAGGTCTGCTAGAGAGGAGATGTAACTGGGTCCAGAGATGGTGTTAGGAAGAACAGGAAGGGAAACACATGCAGAAGAACTGCACAGGCAAATGGAGGGTATGAGCCATGTGTGATGAACTACATGGCTATGAATAGACCAGTCTGGCTTGGGGCAGTTTGAAAAGGAATTTTTGAGAGGTTAGGAAATTTTTGGAGCGAAAAGATGTTGAGTTTTGAACATCATACCAGGAATCTGATCCTATCAGTGGATGGGCTTCAGTGAAGAGGTTGCATAATGTACTAACAACCTGGAAGCTGATTTTAGGAAGAAGTGAGGAGATAGGAAGGCCCTAAAAGACGTGAAGACAGTGAAGTTGTCAAGGAGGCTGAGGGTGGCAGATAGGCAGTAACAAGAAGGTCAAATTCCCTGCTATGCTCAGATCTGTTTTTCTCTCTTCTGTGAACAGAGTATATTCAGGGAGTGTTTGTGCTCTTTGAAATGTGGCAGTAGTTTTTATTGTCTACTCAATAAACAATTCCCCCTTCTTATATCCTAACAAATATTCTGACTTTGTGGCAGCAAAGCATGCTGTTCCAGAAATGAATCGGGGTTATTCAAGCTGGTCATTTCTAAGATAGTCCCCTTAAATGGGTGAGCCTGCAGAAGGAATGAATCAGACCTGGCCAGGGACACGTCAAAGGAGGCTTGTGGAGGGATTCTTGGATTTTTTATTCCTTCACCGATAAAAGGAAAGAATTGCTTTAGCAAAACAAAAACAAATGTTTCTTCTTCTTTTCACCCTCTACTTCTTATTTTTCAGAGTGATTGTGATAGCAGGAGCTGTGGCAATCAGTTTGAGAGCACAAAACAAAAATGATAGGATAGAGAAATGGACAGAGTTTAATTTCTTAATGACATTACTGAGCTGTCAACTCACATTCATGGCCCTACCTCCTGATTTCTTATTATGGGAGATGATTAGATGTCTTTATGGATTCAGTCACAGTTAGCTAAATTATTTTGGTATGTGAACTAAAAATATCTCTGACTTACAAGCTTCAAAATAAATTCTTTCTTAAATGGCATCTAAAATTTTCATATGTGCTAACCATGGTTGACTGTACCTGATGATTTCACACATGGAAACATGCCTGAATCCTGAGTGAAGAGATTTAATTTAAGAAATCAAACTAAGACCTTTACAATGCATGCATATCTTGGGCCTAGACATAAGAGACCCCACCCAAGAAAGTCACCTGAAACCCCTTTAAATGATAAATGGACATGACATGAAAGTATTTAAAATACAGAAATCAAATACTTCACAGATTAGCTATCAAAGATAAGAATAAAAACTAAATGAGGCAAATCAATCAGAAGGCAGAGGGAAATTACTATATCTGCAAGAAATAGAATCATCTTGCCTTGAAATTGTAACATCATCATCATCATCAACAAAAGGATCTACTACAACAGTTTCAAAATCAGAAGTGAATATAACATTTTCCCCAGACATCAATTTAATAAAGGAGTCAAATAAAATCAGTAGAAGTCATATTATTTACTTATATGGAACTACAAACATCCTATGTACTGAACAAGTGATTTATCAACTCTTAAATATTACACAGTAAAGACAGTTGGGAAGCCAATGTATAAAAGTCCTTTAAAACCTTTGTTATAGTTTAGATCTGGATGTCTTCCAAAGGTCATGGGTTTAAACACTTGGTCCCTACCTGGTGGCACTACTTATGGGGGCTATGGAAACTTCAGGAGATGAGACCTAGCTTTGGGGAAGTGAATCACTGGGGTTGGGTCTCTGGAGGGTTTTTACCTGGACCCTCAGCCCCAGATATCCCCTGACCACTGCTAAGCGATGCTTTGGGGTTGTATGTATAGACCTGGTTACCTTCCTGGATGCCTGCCCTGACACCACACCTTGATGCCATTATGGGCTGATCCTCTAACTCTGTGAACTTCCAATAAACCTTTTCCACCATAAGTTTTTAGGGGTTGTTTTTTTCTGCTACAGAAATGACAGCTGACTAATACAACCTCCAATAAAATCTGTATGTCCCAGAGAGCAAACCAAATTCTAGTGAACCTTCAGAAAATCAGGAGTGAATGATGGAAGGGGTATGCGCTTTGACAAAAAGGCAATATTCTATCTTATTCCAACATTTTTTCTACTTGAGAAAAGACTACTATCCTGAAACCTTGTTTTCACTAGAGTTTTTATTGATTGCTTTTCCATCAATTTAAATGCCTAACACATTGTGATTGTTAGTTAATATTTGTTGAATGAATATAGAAAATCTATTGTATGGGTTTACTCTAGCTGGTGTAACAAATTACCACCAACATGGTATCTTAAAATAATAGAAATTTATTCTTTCATGTTTTTGGAGACCACAAGTCCAAAATAAACACCACTGGGCCCAAATAAAGGTGTCATCAGGACCACATTCCCTCTGGAAGCTGTAAAGGGGAATCCATTCCTTGCTCCTTCCTGATTCTGCTGACTGCTTGCATCTTTTGACCTGTGGCTACACCACTCTCATCTTTAGGACTCACACCTTCAAATCTCTCTGCTCTGTCTTCACACTGCCTCTGTGTGCGAAATATCTTTCTGTCTCCCTTTTAGAAGGAAACATGAGATTTAATTTAGAACCTACCACAATAATCCATGATCATCTCCCATCCCAAGATCCTTGACTAAATCATATCTGCTAAGACATTTTTAAAAAACCACACAAAGTGCCAGACACCATGGTATACACATGTAATCCCAGGGACTTGGGAGGCTGAGGAGGAGGATTGTGAGTTCAAGGCCAGAGGCAGTTTATACAAATCAGTGAGACACTGTCTCAAAATTTAAAAAAATTAAAAAGGGGCTGAGGGTGCAGCTCAATTGTAGAGCATTTGCCTTGCATGTGTGAGGCTCTGGGTTCAACTCTCCAGTGCTATAAAACACAAACAAACAAAAACTATATAAAGTAATGTTCATAAATTCCAGGGATTAGAATGAGGATATGGGTGGGGGCCACATTTCCCAGTTTAAGACAACTCCACCTTAAAAAAGTAATGTGTTCATTACTTTGCAGTAGTTGTGATTGAGATATTGACAGAACAACTTAAAAACTATCTATTCTGGCTCATGCTTTCAGAAGGTTTGGTTCATAGTTGCTTGGCATCATTTTTTGGGTAGAACATCATGGCCTTAGGAGTGTGTGGAAGAGGCCCTTTACCAGATGGCTGACAGGAAGCAGAGAGAGAGAGAGAGAGAGAGAGAGAGAGAGAGAGAGAGAGAGAGAGAGAGGCAGGGAAGAGGGGATAGGTATAACCTACAAAGGCACATCCACAGTGACCTACTTCCTCTAGCTAGGCTCTATGTCCTAAAATTTCTATCACCTCCCAAAATAGCACCACCAGCTGGGGATCAAGCATTCAACACACAAACCTATACGGGATATTTCATATTTAACCCATAACAAGGAATAAATTAAAGAGTGGAGTTGTCAAAAAGACAAAATGGCAACAGTAGAAATCCATTCCTGCTGCCCATCTGGATGACTTTGATCATCTTAATGCAGTTTAAATCTTTACTTCCAAGAAAAACAAGACCTGAGGATAATTTTGTTAAAATTAATATGGTCATAAAGAAATTTTCAGACCAAATAGCTAGCACTAATAAATAACAGTTGTAAAAGTACAAGCCATTCCTCTGGAAGAGATAATTAATATTACCTAAGGTGAAGAGTAGGTCCATTAGAATTTTTGTAGAGAACTCATTCTAAAATCATCATTGCAAGTATAATTCACTTGGACTCTTTATGGAGTAAAAGAACATTCAGTGAGATAGTTTCCCAACATCATTATTTTTGCAGACTGTTGCAAATACAAGAGAAGACAGAAAACATTGCCAAGAATTCTAATACTACAAAGGCTGAAAGGAAATGTTGATTGAATTAAGCATTTCAGGATATTTGAAAACTCTCAGAATACAGAGCTATTATTTTGTGCACTGAGAAAACATAAAGATAATTATGAAATTCTTAGAACAATAGAAATCTAGATTATATTATCACTATTATTTTTCTCCTACTGTTTTTATATCCTACTGCCTTCTACCAAAGTAATGTTACACTTTAGGGAACTCAATATAAAAGCAGTTAAAATTATAGAAATAATAAATCCTTCAGTTTTATTTTTGTTTGCTTTTCTGAATATTTTCAAAACCTCTAGATGCTGAGAACTAAGCAAAAATTTCCATACAGTATGCCTTTAAGAGTAGTTACTAATATTTCTTTTTTGTTTTTTTGAGACAAGTTCTCCCTATATAGCCCAGGCTGGCCTTGAATCATCCTCCTGCCTCAGCTTTGTGAGTGCCAGGATTAGTTATGTGTTATCACACCTGAGTACTAATATTTTTTTAATGTCCACATTTTAAAGTTATCATAGACTTCCTTGCCTAATAAATATTCATAAAAGTAAATACATTAAATCCAAGAGTATTTGTAGAATATCTACAGTCATACCATCCTGGTGTCCGATCCCGTCAGATCTTGGAAGCTAAGGAGGGTTGGGCCTGGTTAGTACTTGGAAGGGAGACTGCCTTGGAACACCAGGTGCTGCAGGCTTGGGAGAAGGACCTAGCAACCCACTGCCAAAAATCAATCTGCCATTGAAAACCCTATGAACAGCAGAGAAGCACTGACAATAGTGCTGAGGATGGCACAGCATCAGATAGTGTTTTGTTCTGTTGTACATAGGGTCGCTACAGTCGGTCTCAGCTTCACAGCACCTATAGACAACAACATTTGTAGAAATGAATGAATGAGTGAATTAATGAATGAATGGTGGTCCAGAGACATTTTCAGGAGAGTAGTAAAGTGGTCCTTTTCAAAGTTTCAGGACTGTGATTCTTGCTTGTGAATTAAGAAGCCTTGCAACCCATGAGGATGGGGGCAGGAAGTATCATGACTACCAGTCTGTGTGTTCCAGAATTTCCTGCAGGAGGATCAGCCTGGAAACAAGGAACAGAGAACAGAGAACAGAGGAAGAAAAAAGCTTATGTTTTAGTGATTTTTATTTATTGAATCATGTTTGGAGTTTACTTTCCTCCTCATCATTGAAAGTTGTTCTTTCTTTCCCTTTCCTTTGCCTTTTTTCCCTTATTTCTCTTTCCCCACTGCTTTCCTCCTTTCCTACTGTGTATTTCCCCATTATGTGCCAGTTGTTGGACATCACTTACCAACCAACAAAAATGAGATTAACATGCTGAACATTTCCCATCTTAAAACTACTCCTGACATCTGTAGTACTTTTCAGCTCTTAGGAAAAGTTTATCTTGTTTACTTAGTCTTAAAAAAGACTGAATCTTTGCAAACAATTGCCAAATCCAAATAAATGATGAAGAGTAAAACACAAACATGGAAAATATAAACTGATTTAATAGGATCACAAAGAACATTGACAATACAGATTTAGAACCCACAGATAGTTGAGTCAAATACAATGGTACCCTTCTTTTTCAACTCTAAACCTTTATGCTTGGAAATGTTGAGATTAATCATGAGAGTTTATAAAATTTACATGCTTGGTTATACCGACTCTGTAGGAAGATGGAGAGAAATTGATTCAGACCCTCCCAGATCCCTAAAAATACAGTTTAAGTTACAGGTTCTGTTTCCTCCACTGTGAATCCAGCTTGCCACTTTACTTTGTTTTTTATCTTCCTAAACCATGGGATTCAACTCAGGTCAAGTGACAGGAGTCAAGGGCCAGCCAAATAGTTACTCTGCAACTTTTTTTGCCTTTGTTTTTGTGGTACTTGTATGTTGAACTGAGGGCCTTGCACATATTTGCAAATGCTCTACCACTGGTCTGTATCCCCCAGCCCATTTTTATTTTTTATTATTTTTATCTCTTTGGTCAGGGTCTCACTAAGTTATGCAGACTGCTTCAGTCCTTGAACTCAAGATCCTCCTGCCTCTGCCTCCCAAGTGGCTGGGATTACAGGTAGGAGCCCCTGATCATGGCTGGTTACACTGCAGTGTTAATCGTTGACAACATTTCTAGTGATAGCCATAGTGCTCAGGTGAGCCAAGGCGACCCCATGTGTAATTTCTGGACCTAACAGAGAAGCTTTAGCCTGAGGCTCCAAATGAAAAGGACATTCACTCCACTGGCCTGGAGCTTCTTAGTGGAAACTGATCAAGGATGCCCTTTCCAAATTTCTTGTATCTAACGTAGATTCGTTCATCATAAGATCATCCTATATAAACTATTTAATCTAGGTGGGTATTTGTGAAAGTTCATTTGTCTTATTGTAGGAAGAAATTCTGTTCCCCTATCCAGTGGCTGCTTTGATCACTACTGTGGATTGGATATGGAATGAGGGTTTCCAACGTCAAGAGCCTCCTGCCACAGACTTGTCCTCCAGTGTTAGTGGAAGGAAGCATAGCAAGCACTGCTGCAGCAGGAACAAGTGTCAAATTCTGACAGCTAGTGGATTTATATTTAGTAAACCTTAATATGACCCTATAGGTATTTAGGGCACATACTGGCTGTGCTACCCACCCTCATCTGGCTGTGTTTTCTCACTATTGACTTAGGCAGCCCTGACATGCTGGCCCTGATAGGATGTGGTGCCCTTCATTGGTGCAATCAGCATTCACAGGTTTGTACTAAGATACTATAGCTAGAAGTGGGCCTTGGATCCAAAATTACACACACACACACAGAGCCCCCAACATATATACATATGCATGTGCATATGTTTAATGCATTTTATTTCTTCTAGCAAAAACATTGCATGTAAATACTGAATCCCTGGGGAATTTCAGGCAGAGTAGGATGAATAGTTTAGAGAAGGAGGCCATCCTTAATCCTCCTAAAATGGATTCAATCTCAAAGTTCTATTATCTTCTCTGCTTGGTCCATGCATAGAGTGTAGGCATGAGATTATCCTCTTTTTAGATGAGGTTGAATTTAAGATAATTTGTATATGTTTGCTTATCTGAGGTTTAAAAATAAACCAAAAGGGCTTTGGTTTAACATAATTTATGCATGTTTTTCCAAATGCTTTTCTTTTTCTTTTTTTCTTTCCCTATGTAGACACAAATTAGATCCAGATTTTGCTTTTCATTTGTGAGACACACATCAAAATATTTGACCCATCAAACATTTAATGACATGTCAGACAATTTTCAGTGAAAATGGGGTTTCATGGGCTAAAATTCAGGAAGTTGATTTGCCAAATGTAAACATACTGTTATCTCAAAAAGTTTAGAATTGCTTCCAGATGTGAAATTAATAAGTACAAGATGGATTTATAAATTTAAAAACCATATGTTTTCCCTGTTATTGTTTTTTTTTTCTTACTTTTATTTCGTGAGAAAACAACACAAATGTTAGAGGCCAATGGGCTATTTTGCCTTTAAAGATTTTTTTAATTTTTACTTTTCTGGTATTTGTTTAGGTTGTAATGTAGAAGTATTTAAAGCAGTATTTCTCAGAGTGTGTTCCATGGAATACAAGTTCCAGTAAAGGTATCTAGCCCCCCAAAAAATCTCTCTCATCAACTAAATGTGGAAATTAGTCTATAGCCTTTTCTCTCTGGGAGGTTCACAGTGTATCACCATCTGGTGACTCTGAAGGAACGGAGGACAGCATAGAAGATTCTAACTTTATCTAATCCAGTACATCTATTAATATCCATGCATTGCACTTTGGGAAATGCTACGTTTTTCATAGCTACTTAACCCTTGAATATATCTCCTCTTTAGAGCCTGGAAATAATCTGAACCTTAGGCAACCTGGGCTCAAACTCCAAATCCTCCATTTAACAGTTGTGTTGATCTGCAGTGACAGCCTCTAAGTGTTAATCTTACCCTCTTTAAAATGGGCATTGTAAGAAAATGAATCATAGAGTCAAGTTGGGGAGATTTAAACGACAGCTTCTATGAAGTACTATACATAGTGTCTGGCACACAAGACGTTCTCAAAACTTTGTATTGCTACTCTTAGCGATGGGTGGGTATGTACATGTAAGCTACTCATCACTGCAGAGCTCATTGTTGTCCTCCCCCACCTTGTCATTCAGATGCAATCATTTTGCACTGATAATGGGCGTCCCTCCCAATAGGCTAATTTTCACATTTGGAATCTGCTCCACACCTAATCGACACCATCAGAGACTACAGAAATCAGCCTCACTTTGACACAAACTCTAGAGGCAAGCAAAGCAGAGTCCTTGCCTTTCTGTCCTTTCAAGACCTCCCACTTCTCCCTGGCTGTCTTTTCCTTTGCAGCCTTCTCACTGCTTTGGCTCATTTCTTTGTGCTTCCCCTTTGTGCTTCCCACCCAGCATCATCTGAACTGCTTTGGGATTACTTGGCTCTGTGTACTAATCCACCAGTTCAGCCTCATAAGTACTGAGTACCTAAGGGGTTCTTCAAATTTACCAAACACTCCAAGCACCCAACACTAGGATACGACTTTTGCAAAAGAGAGACTTTGAATGTTTACATAATATGAGGGAAAAGAATGAAAACACTTAGCTTCTTTGGCAAGCGCCCCGATAAAACAGTGAAATTCAAGAAGCTCTTTACTCAAGAGAGAGATTGCTGCAAGCCTAACAGGAAGAAGCCGCAGACCTAGTGGCAAAGGTTGAGTTTTTCTATCGTAAGCACACCTCTTAACTAAACGCTTTCTCCCTGAAAGTTGCTGACAGACTTTGGGCAGAAAAAAAAAAAAGTCCTCCTCCGGTTGGCTAATAAGCTAAGCCTTGTTTTATATTTAACTCGCTCCAGGGCAGGAGGGGAGGGGAGGGGATGCTCGTTTATAAGGGGATCCGAGACCATATTCTTTTTCAGTCCTCTTCTGAGTTCTCATCCCACCCTTTTTCTTTTCCATTCCACAGTGAGTGGCTGCTGGGAAGGTGAAGGGAGTGGAAAAGACCCAAGGAGCGGGCCAGAGGGAGAGGTGTGGGAAAAGCAGACGGGCTGCCGAGCCAGGGGATTCCTTCCAGCTGCAAGAGGAAGTCAGCTGACGCGGGTTTGTGAGATTTAACAACCTTGTATGTGCACCGGTTGACTTCGGAGACACACAATGAACTTTGCCGAGGAGGACTCAAAGAAATACTGCGTGAGAGGGAAACATGTGGCCATTGTCTGTGCGGTGGTGGTGGGCGTGGGCTTGATAGTGGGGCTCTCGGTGGGCCTGACGCGCTCCTGCGACTGCCCTGCGGATGCGGGCCCGGGCCCGGCGCCCGCCGCGTCCCCGCATCCTCCCACGGACCCGCCTCCCCAGGACCAGGGCGTCTGCCCCGCCAGCGAAGATGCCAGCGGGCCGTGGACGAGCTTCAGGCTGCCGGACTTCATCACGCCGGTGCACTACGACCTGGAGGTGAAGCCCGTGCTGGACGAGGACTCGTACAGCGGCCGCGTGAGCATCGCCCTCGGCCTGGGCGCGCCCACGCGGCACCTGTGGCTGCACCTCCGGGAGACCCGGGTCACCCGGCTCCCCGAGCTGCGGAGGCCCTCGGGGGAGCAGGTGCACGTCCGGCGGTGTTTCGAGTACAAAGAGCAGGAGTACGTGGTGGTGGAGGCCGAGGAAGAGCTTCCCCCCACCACCGGCGATGACACCTACGTGCTGACCCTGGAGTTCGCGGGCTGGCTGAACACCTCCCTGGTCGGGTTCTACAGAACCACGTACACGGAGAACGGGCAGACCAAGTAAATACCACCTTTGTCTTTACTTCTAAGCTCACAGGTCGGCTTTCTGTTTATTTTCCTTTCCCATCTTTTAATTACTCTCTTGGTCTGATCTTTATCTATTACTGGTTTCAAATTCTGCCTGTTTGTCTGAGAAGAAAAGTTCTTTCCACGCTGCCTTTTCAAAGCTTCTCATAAAACTTGAAAGCAGTAGGTAAAATGCATGGAGTAAAACAGGCTTTCATTTCATGAGGAAATATCATAATATATTGCCTCCTACCTTGAATAATTAGGGGTGAGGTTTAGCTCAGTTGGTGGAGTGCTGCGGGTCTGTGCTCTCTGAGGCCCCGGGTTCGATCCCCAGTACTGCAAAATTGGGAGCCGGACCTAGCAGCCTGCTTCCATACAATCCCGAAACAGTCTGCTGGTGAAAATCCTGTGAATAGCAGAGCAGCACTGACATAACGCCAGGCATGGCACAGTGTCCGGGAGTGTTTCATTCCTGTGATTCAACTGCACCTAACAACCACCACCACCACCACCCATGATAGTCACACAAACTACCTCAGATTTTACAATATGTGTTTCTCTAGGGACATTCTTGGGCTATATGGTGAGGATTTTATACTTAACATTTTAAGTGACAATTACACTATATTTAAGTGAAAAATAAGTAGTCAATTATTATTTTGTCCTTTTTATTGGAGAAGAAAAACATTGAAAAATTACATGAGATCCGGAGAATTGCCCTTATGTCTTCACACACGAAGAAAGGCAGGACTTTTTGTCTCCTATGGCCAGAATGATGTTTTACACATAGGTTTTCAGGGGTTCCTCATTAAGTTCACACATTAGTGGCAACCCGGATAAATCTTAGTACTGTTGCCCATCATGAAACATGCTAAGCCATGTGTAACATAAAAGATACATTAAGTAATTAAGTACATACAAATGTTTTTCCACCCACAGTCTTTCAAGCAGAGTATTTATATATATTTATATTTAATGTTTATATATTATCTATCTATCTAGCATTTAATGGATTGGTGACTGTTACTAAAGCTCTGTTAATGGCATAAGCTCTCTCACCGAACTCATAAAAGCATCACACTGTTGACGTGGCCTTGCGCCAGGGAGGCAGACTATACTACACTTGAGCTGTCACTGGACTTGAAACTGCTTTGACTTTTTGCCTACTTAGATTCTGAAGAGGTACGTGATTAATAAGGAAGCTAGGGTCACAGTTCAGAGATGTGAGTCTGAGGCTAGCCTGCTGAATATCCCTTTCCTCTGTTGTTTGAAGCATCTTACAGAGCAAAGCAAACTTCTTGGTCACAATTCTTCCTACTGTTAGACAGACTCAGAGATGTTAAAAGAAATGTTTAAGTATCCCTACTTTACTGTGTGGTATAAAGCTATGTTGAATAGAAAGGAAGAGTTAAAGAAAATATCTGGAGAGATCAAGTTCCCATAGAACCTGTATCTTTATATTGCTAGCGACAAAATAAGCTTATTCTTTACATATTTCTGTTTATAAAAATTACATTATAGAAAACATAGAAATTTTTTTGACAGTATTTGAGGATTGAACCCAGGGCCTCCCACATGCCTTGCAAGTCCTCTACCACAGGGTTGAAACTTCAGCCCATTTTTTATTTTTTGAGACAGAGTCTCACTGAGTTACGCAGGCTACCTCTGGCCTTGAACTTGCAATCTTCCTGGCTTTGCCTCCCTAGTCACTGGGATTACAGACGTGCACCATTACACTCAGGCAGGACAGAGAATATTTTGTTGCAGTACTGGAGGTTGAACCCAAGGCCTCCTGCTTATGTGCTTTGCAAGTGCTATACCACCGAGCTGTACCCTCAGCCCAAGTTTTTACTTTTTGAGACAGTGTCTCACTAAATTATGCAGATTGCCTCTGCTCTCAAACTTGCGATCCTACTGTTTCTGCCTCCCAAATTGCTGGGATTATAGGCGTGCACCACCATGCCTGGCTCAGCACAGAGAATTTTTAAAAAGGAAAATCAGAAGACCTACTAATGGTGTCACACCCAGTGGTAATCTCTCTTAACAGGTTAATCTGTATTCTAATATTTTTCTTGGCAATCAAAATTGTAATTGCATTATGTTTGTCTATCTAAATGCCTTTTTGAATTTAACATATCATAAGTATTTCCTTTTATTTTTAGTTTTTCACAAAAATTGGTTTTAAAGAGAGTACAATATCCCATTATATGAATATACCTGAAAATTTCCTCCATTTCCCTATTGTTAGGCATTTGAATTGCTTTTAGCATTTTATTATCATAAACAAGTCAGAAAAGAACATAATTGTAAATACATCTTTATGTGTATATCTGTTTATTCCTTAAGATAGGAGGTTATTCTTAAAAACAGAATTTCTGGGTCAAAAGATACAAATATATCAAGAAACTTGTTAACATTTTGTTTGTTCAGTAATACACAGCCATTACAGAGAACTTGGAAAACAGAGAAAATTGAAAGAAAAAAATAAATATCCATCAGTAAATTCATTACCCAAATCTAGCCTTGTTGACTAGATACTCTTTCAGTATTTTTTCTGGAACAGATGTGACATTTTTAGGTTGAATAGCAGTATTGTATAGCATACTTTTTTTAACATAGCATCAACACTTTAACATGTCATTTGATATTGTTCCACAAATGATTTGATGGAGCAGGCCACTGTATAGCTCTAATATAATTTACTCAATTTTTCCACTAAATTGGGGTATTTAATATGCTCTTAATGCAACAAACATTCTTATAAATGTGAACATTTTCTAATATTTCTATTTTTTTAAATTCCTAGGAAACTGGCAAAATGACACTAATAAGAATGTATATATGTGTATGTATATGTGTAACATATGTATGAGAGAACGTGTGTATGTGTATGTCTCCAAACTGACTTTCAAAAAGTATGACCCAGCAGGGACTGGTGGCACACACCTGAAATCCTGGCACTCAGTATGCTGAAGCAGGAAAATTGCAAGTTTGAGGCCAGCCTGGGTTGTATAATGAGGTCCAGGCCAGCCAGGGCTGTATAGCCAGACCTTGTTTCAACAAAACAGAACAAAACAAAACAAAACAAAAAACCCAAAAAACAAAAAACAAAAATATATGTCCTAAGTTACATTTTCACTAACAAGTGTCTGTTTTTCTGAGCCTTACTAACAATGTAATGATTTTGTTAGAATGTTTGCCAGTCTCTTAGAGGAAAAGGCAAAATAATCTAAGGAACATTCACTTTAAAGAGATTTTTGACTGTTCCTTGGAATAAAGGAAAAATGAATCAAAACTTTTCAATTATTATTTCTAAAATTTTAGGTTGCTTGTTAGGTTGTGAAGACAATAAGAATTTCATTTACTCAAATGAAAACTTATAAAACAAATAAAATTTTACATACTATAGGAAAGGCCCAAAAATATGGAATAAATGTCCATTAACATGATTCTGTCACATGATTTGTACTTTTACAAAAGCATTATTTACTCAAATATATGATACTAAGTCTGACTCTGGATAGTTTTTCTGTATCAGTTAACTTCACCATAAAACATGCACCTGAGGGCTGCCACTCTGAAATCCAGCTTGCTTAACTTCTGGTTGGCAAATACTAAATGACAGCAAGATTGGCACAGCAAGCTAATGCACAGCTGGGACTGGCCTCCCAAATTGGTCAGTTTCCATTGGTAGCCGACTGAGAATTGGGATCCTGAGTTGGTCTCTTTTCATTGGTAGCAGTTGAAGTTCTCACATTATACTGGATGCTGCCGGTACTGTATTATACACATAGCTCTGGAGCGTGCTGGCATCTACTCAATGACCCCATTTAGACTCAATGGAATCTTTCTTCTTTTCCTTATTGTGAAATATTTCAAGCATATGAGAAAGGCATGTTATTTTTTTCCCCTAAGACTGTGAGTAATATTTTGGCATTGCAAACCCTAGGGGTTCTCATCCCTCAAGTCCCTGAAGGGCCACCCCAGTCAGGGGGTGGGGCAGCACCATTCTTCCATACTAAACAGTGAGCTTCAGCATTTGTGACATTCAGACAGTTTTAAATATCGACACACTAATATATTTTAGTTAGATAGTCAAAAGCGTATGTTCTTAACACATAAAAATTGTACATATTCATGGGACATTTTGATACATTCATATACTGTGTAATGTTCAAGTCAGGGTGAACATATATCTACTTCTTCAAATGTTATCCTTGTGGTAAAAACACTCAAAATCCTTTCATTCAGCTTTATTAAAATATACATAATCATTATCTATATCCACCTTACTGTGCAATAGCACACCAAAGCTTCTTTCTCCTATCTAACTGTAGCCTAGTATACATCCATCAACCTCTCCCTGGCCCTCCCCGGCCCTCTATCCTCTCCAGCCTCTAATAACCACTATTCTACTCTCAACTTCTGTGAAATCCACTTTCTTTTTAGATTCCACACATGAGTGAGATCGTACAGTACTAATTAGTCTTCCTGTGCTCTGCGTATTTCCCTTAACATCATGACCTCCAGTTCTGTCCACATTGCTGCAAATGACAGGATTTCATTGTTTTCACGGCTGAATACTATTACACTATGGTGTCTCACACATTCTCCTAATTAATTCTTAGCTGATGGACACTTAAGTGGATTCCAGTTTGGACTCATTGTGCATAGTGATGCAATAAACACGAGAGTGCAGATGTCTCTTTGACATGCTGATTTCATTTCAGAATTATATTTTGTTACCTTTCTGCTTTAACTTGAAATTTAGTCCTGGGATTGAGTATGTGGTAGCTTGAGATATTAATGTGACAACCACATTGCAAATTAAACATAATCATACTCAGTAGTAACCACAGTTACCTGATTTCTGCAAATACAACCAGGACTTACATTTCACAAAAGGAGACAAAATTCAGGATTCTCTTGACTGAGAAGCAAAGTGAGAGATGGTAAGAAATTGGAGCTGTTTGGAGTTCCTAAGCAATAATATCCACATCCTTTTGCTGGGAACTGACATGTAGTAAGGTGTGGAAAGAGAATATATATGTATATATATGTATATATATATATATGTATATATATATGTATATATATATATGTATATATATATGTATATATATGTGTATATATACATACATACATACATACATACATACATATATATATATATATATATATATATATATATATGAGAAACCTTGAGAATCACTTTCCTTCTTTGCCTAGAATCTGAGAAATAGCCCTTAGAAGAATTGTGACCTTTGGAATGTTTTCTTCACCATACTCTCTTCTTCCTACTCTTCCTTGCTGTAATACTAGAATCTCTAGTTCTCTTCCCAAAATCTTCCACTCAGATCTCCACAGAATGTGTTTTCTTCTCTCAAATGCTCATCATTTCCTTTTTTAAAAACATTTTTTTTGTGGTGCCTAGGGGTTGAACCAAGGGCCTCATGCATATTTCTCAAGTGCTCTACCACTGGGCTGCACCTCCAGTCCACTTTTTATTTTTTATCTTGAGACAGGGTCTTGCTAGATTATGCAGGTTGCCTCTGGCCTTAAACCTGTGATCCTCCTGCCTCTGTCTCCCATGTCACTGGGATTATGGGCATAACCCACCCACTCCTGGCTTTATGTTTTAATTATTCTTGCATGGGGCTGGGGTTTGGTACAGTTGGTAGCTGCTGCTCTGCACTCTCTGAGGACCTGGTTTCCATCCCCAGCACCACAAAAATGGGAGAAGGACCAGGAAACCCTGAAAACCCTATGAATAGCAGAGAAGCCCTGAAAACCCTATGAATAGCAGAGAAGCACTGACAGTGCTGGGCATGATACAGTGTTAGGGAGTGCTTTGTTCTGTTGTATGAGTCGAATCCAACTTGATGGCACCTAACAAGAACAAGTATTTCTCAAAGTATGTCACATGGAGTTCTCTAGTTGCATGGGACCTTAGTTGATATTACCAGAAAAGAAAGGGGGAGGGATTTGATGGCCAAATTAGTTTGGACAGTAAGACCAAGTACAAATTTTGTTTTTGTTTTTAATGGTGTGATTTTTCAGACTGCGTATTTCCCTTAACATCATGACCTCCAGTTCTGTCCACATTGCTGCAAATGACAGGATTTCATTGTTTTCATGGCTGAATACTATTACACTATGGTGTCTCACACATTCTCCTAATTAATTCTTAGCTGATGGGAACTTAAGTGGATTCCAGTTTGGATTCATTGTGCATAGTGATGCAATAAACACGAGAGTGCAGATAACAGACTGACATAGTGTGTAGTTTCCCAACCATCTGTGACTGTGGGGTCTTCTGTTGGTGTCTTGAGAAGAGGGCCACTTCTCTTGTTTGTTACCTACCACACAGTGAACTCTCAACACTGAGTGACTATGGAAACATTACATGTAGGCTCTTACATGGCTGCTGTTCTACAGCACGTGCTAGCACCTGCTGCATTGCCGCAACCCCTGTCCCATAATTGAGTTTCACTTTCACCAATGACATTACCTTTCCACTAAGTCAGGGTGGAAAATTATCCTCCGTTCCTTTTCTTCCCACCCTGTGGAAGGGAAGAGGAGTTTATCAAATCTTTTTTTTTTTTTTTTTTTGGCTTTGGAATGCAATCTTCATACTTTGAGGACTGCGACATATTGGAATTGACAGGAAGTATAAGAATTTAAAAGAGGGATAGATCATCTCTACTTTGGGTTTTCAGAGTAGTCTTCATAACATCCATAAATTTTAAACAAATTTTGATTTAAAGATGAGATTTCAATAGACAGAGGCAAATGAGACTGTAAAAGCAGGCAAAAAGCCAGAAAATCATAGGAAGGACAAGAAAATCAGTTTGTATGAGACATTTATATACAAGTGTGTGTGTGTGTGTGTGTGTGTGTGTGTGTGTGTGAGAGAGAGAGAGAGAGAGAGAGAGAGAGAGAGACAGAGAGAGAGACAGAGAGAGAGACAGAGAGGGAGATAGGTATTCTTACATGCATGGATGTACATCTTCAAGGCTAGCTACTGATAACTCCAGAAAATCCATAGGGAAGAAAAAGGAGGCTAACTATGATAGTCATTATAAAGGAAGAATTAACCAGCACCTCTTCCCATGTGGATGGTGAAAGAGATGTTAGCCTCTGAATGTACAGGAGACATAATAATGATCCAGAAAATAGATGAGAATCAGTGAGAGAGTGTAGCACTTTTAGGATGGAGAGAAGAAGACACATGGAAAAAATAGTGTGGGAGGAAAGTAGTCACAATTTGTGGATTGATTGACTACAAAAGACTAATTAGAACTATGGGTCTGGATGCTCCAGATATCTAGTCTGAGTAGTCCTCACCTTTAACTGATACTAGAAATAGAAGAGAAAGAGCCAGTTTAGAAGGGAAGGCCATAAGTTCAGCGTTAGACTTGCCAAAGGCCTGTCAGAAATCTAAGAAGAGAGGACTGGTAAGAAGGACAAAGTGAAAGTTTGTGATATAATTTAGGAGTTGAATGGAAACATAAATGACATGAATATAGTTAAGAGTGTGTGCACGTGTGTGTGTGTGTGTGTGTGTGTGTGAGAGAGAGAGAGAGAGAGAGAGAGAGGGAGGGAGAGAGAGAGAGAGAGGGAGAGGGAGGGAGAGAGAGAGAGAGAGAGAGAGAGAGAGAGAGAGAGGGAGATAGGTATTCTTACATGCATGGATGTACATCTTCAAGCATGCATAGTTTTGACATTGAAATTTTATTGTACTCAGCTTGTTATATTCTTAGATTGATATGCCAAGGTATCAATATACTCATTATCAATAAAGAATAAAAATTTTTTACTCTACTTTGGATGTCTTCTGCGTAGAAAATAGAACAATTGGAAATTAAGTTAAATAATGATTTCACTGGTTCATTCAGTCTGTCATAAAACTACACTGAGGTCTGAATACTCTAGATGGATGTCTTGCACTGAGTCTACAGCTCCCCTTCCTAACTCTGCCACTCTTTCCTTAGTTTGTAGACATAGTGTTTGTGGCCTTTGCCCCTGCATCAGAAGCCTTTTATTTAAGAATTTCATCCAGGCTTTGTTGTTTATTATGCTGGCTGAGGTTATGAAATTGCTGAACACAGCCTGAGAGTCTTTATTGGGAAAAAATGTTCCAGATAACTTATGAGATAATCAGGTAGCGTTTTGTTGTTGTTGTTGTTTTTAAAGTTAATTTCACCTGCAGCCATACCACCCTGGCCTCCAATCCTGTCAGATCTCGGAAGCTAAGCAGAGTTGAGCCTGGTTAGTACTTGGATAGGAGACTGCCTGGGAACATCAGGTGCTGCAGGCTTGGGAGAAGGACCGGGCTGCCCAATCCCCGCAAAAACACTTAGGTATTGAAAACCCTATGAATAGGAGAGAAGCTCTGACAATAGTACCAGGCCTGGCAGTGTCAGGAATGTTTCCATCTATTGCACATAGGGTCGTTTTGAGTGGGACCCTACTCCAAGGCATTTAACAACAACAACAAAGTTGATTCAGAGTGAACTGGGAGTTTCAAATAACTACATGTGATCTTCACCCTCTTAGAGGCCAGATGTGCTGAGATATCTAGGCTTTAACCACTGGAGGACCCTAAAAGTCAGAAGGTTTTGTGACTCATGATCACATGTAAAGGCTAAAGTAAGATTAGAACTAAAAAGTTTCTCTCTTAGAAGAGAGAGTTTTCACTTAAAATCATATAACTCTGCACTTTGACAAGGAAAAAATTACACATTTTGTAGCCTTGCTGGTTGATGAATGTCATTTTACCTACACCAATATAAGTCCAAGTCACTGTAATTGAGTTGAATTTGCTGTGATTGTTGAGAAGACCAGCAAGATGAACCCTAACACACCACACAGAGACGCGTCCAACACTGCTCTGCCCCATGTCCACAGGCAAGCTCAGGAGTGCTCTAATTTTGTTGTTGTTAGGTGCCATGGAGTTAGATGCCAGATCTGACTCATAGTGACCCTGTGTACTCTAATTTAGGAGGGTAATTTTTGCCTACAAATGAGCAGAATCTTTTTTAGAGAGAACATAAAAGGATTAACAATTCTTCTCTCTCCTGGGTTCTTATGAGCATTTTTCTGAAGCAGCAGAGAGTGCAATGAGTATCGGAAAATCTATAAAATGGCTATTGCTTAGGAAAGTATAATTCCATTCTTTCCTGACTCTCATGACCCCCATGAATAACTTTTTCCCTCTCGATCTTTCTCTCTCATTCTCACACATACCCAAATTAGTTAGCTGGTTTATTTCTAATCAGAGATATTGTTACAGGGAGTGTCTTTTCCTTTCCCTCTGCCTCTGGAAAAAATCAAAAGCCAGAAGAACTCAGAAGAAAAAAGCAGCTGACTAAACATGAGGCTCCGGCGTGGTGGGTCCTATTATCAAACCTTAGTGCTCTAGGAAAGTATACAAATTTCTTTATAGTCTGATGTGTTTGCAATTAAGTATAATCTACCAGGGGTTGGGCTGGGGTTTAGCTCAGTTAGTGGAGTCCTGCTCTGCACTTTCTGAGGACCCAGATTCAATCTCCAGCACTGCAAAAATCAGAGAAGGCTGTCCACTCTCGAAACAATCCCCAAATAATCAACCATTGAAAACTCTATGAGGGTCACTGTGAGTCGGACATGACTTGACGACACCTAGCAACAACAAGGGGTTGAAAATTTCAGTTTAGTAAACTGTTAACATCACACAACCAGTCGGCCATTATTCTATTGCAGAATAAATTCTTGGCTGAGGCTTTCCTTGTGTAACTTTATTTTGCAATAATTCCAGGCTTACAGAAAAATTACAAGAATAGCAGTATGTGGAAGTCCTGGAAATCATCTACCCAGATTCACTAATTATTTACATTTTGTCTCTTTTTTCCCTGCTTTCCCTGTAGAGAAGACATTTATTTCTTAACATCAGAGTATATTAAGGACAAAGACATTCCAGCCTTAACATAGCCACACTACAGTTAGGAGAATCAGGAAATTTAATACCATTACAATTATCTAATCCATGGTCCATAATCAAATTTCATCAGTTCACTGGATAATGTTGTACTGATTTTTTTTTCTAGTTCAGTGGCCACACTAGACTCATGTTTTGCATTATTGTTGGGCCCTTACGGACTCCTTTATACCAGAGCAGTCTTTAGCCTGCCTCTATGTTTCTCAGTGTTGATATTTTTTTCTTTGTCCCAGTGTTGATGTTTTTGAAGAGTACAGTCCAGTTATTTTGAGAATGACCTTCAATTTTAGTTTGTCTGACTCCTTATGATTTAAAAGTGCAAGTTAAGTATGTCTGTGAGGAATATCACAGAAGTGATGCTGTGTCCCGCCTAGGAAATCACACCAGGAGATAGTCCTGTGGTTTGTTCGATTATAAAATAACTACTATTAGTGAGGGCTGGAATTTAGCTTAGTTGGTAGAGCGCTGCACTGCAGTCTCTGAGGTCCTGAGTTCAATTCCCAGCACCACAAAAATGGGAGAAGGACCTGGCAATCCACTCCCAAGGCAATCCTGAAGCAGTCAGCCATTGAAAACCCTATGAGGGTCGCTATGAGTTGGATACCGACTCGAAGGCACCTAACAACAACTATTAGTGAAACTATCTTTTAAACCACTTGCTTAAGGAAGCATTCAACAGGCTTCTCCATTGTAAAGTGCAGTTTTTCTTTTTGTAAGTAATTTTCTGGAGATGCTTTGAAACATGCAACTATCCCTTCCTTGTCAAATTTTGCTGCTTGTTTTGGCATCCACTGATGATTTTCTAAATCTATTATTCCTCCTAAAATTATTCATCTGTAAGGGCTGAGTATCTAGCTCAGAGGTAGAGCACTTGCCCAGCATGCACAAGGCCCTGGTCTCAGTTCCTAGCACTGCAAAATAAATACAGCTTGTAATTTATTTTAGGAAGAACTTTACCTTCTAATCCATTAATTTATTCATTTACAAAATAAGGGTAAAAGCCGGGTGCGGTGGCTCATGCCTGTAATCCCAGGGGCTCAGGAGGCAGGGGCGGGAGGATCGCAAGTTTGAGACCAGAGCCAGTCTGCGTAAATTAGGGAGACCTTGTCTCAAAAAAAAAAAAAAAAAAAAAAGGGTAAAGATTAATGGTACTTAATTTATTTAATCCTCAGATCTCAGAAGCTAAGCAGGGTCAGGCCTGGTTAGTACTTGGATAGAAGACCGCCTAGGAACACTAGGTGCTGTAGGCTGGGGAGAAGGACCTGGCAGCCCACTCCCAAAAAAACAATCAGCCATGGAAAACCCTATGAATAGCAGAGAAGCATAGAGAAGCATTAACAATACTGTTTCATCTGTTGTACATGGGGTCACTATGAGTCAAACCTGACTCCACAGAACCTAACAACAACAATTTCTTTAGTAGGTCACAATACTATTATTTATTTTGATGTTCCAGTTATCTAAATTTGGTCAATGAGGATCTTGTCAAGCAGCCCTTTGTGTCTTTTTGACTTGTTCCCATGATTCATTGAGGACTTCCTTAATTTTTGGCACAGCAAGATATTCCAGGATCATCTAGGGCTCTCCTTGACCCAACACTAGAATCATCCATTTCTCCAAGGAGTCCTGGTTCCTTTCAGTAGAGAGTAGTGTTTAGAAACCGCCTGGGAACTAAGTGTGCACACTGGTACAGGGTTGGCATGGCTTCTAGTCTTACTCAACAGACAGGGCTAGGAAATATGTCTCTTGGAGTGTACCTCTATATCCATGGATCTATAGCTATATTAAAAATGATTGACTTCACAATGAAGCCACAATTACAATTGAGTACTACAGGGTACATGTTAGTGTTCTCTTTACACATAGATAACTTCCTTCCCCAGTGGTGAGAAATCTATCATTATTCTTAATTTATTTATTTCATTTGACAAACCTAGAAAGCAGAGAAGGTTGTTTTCAAGTTGCTAACACATACCACTGCAAAGGTACAGACCTACTTACTAGAGTTCAATGTGTACTCACAGTTATTTTTTAAGTTAATATGAATTGAAATGCACACATCTGATGAGAAAAATGTAATGTACTTTGACAAAGGCAGACATCTTTGCTGTCCATACTCCTATAAAGACAGAATTTTTCAAGCATCTTAGAATGTTCCCTCCTTCAGTCAATACTCTCTTAAAAGACAGACACTTTTCTTTCCTTTTTTTTTCTTTTTAATATCTAAATTAGATTTTTTGGACAAGTCTTTAACAAGTCATTTATGTCTAGAAGGTTTTTGGATAAAATTTTAAAATACTGTAATTTATTATAGATGGATGTTGACCTATGGCATATTACTTTGTGGATAATTTAATGTATGTAATAAATCTTTGAACCAAAATAAAAAAGACTCTTCCCAAGAGCTATCATAGTCTCCTGAACTGGACTCTGCTGACCTTGCCAGATACAGGTCTTGTCCAGGTCCCGTGGTCACTGTGTTTCAGCCACACTAGTCTCCTTTCAGATCTTCTACCACATCAAGGTCTCTTCCAGCTGGGTAACCTGACACTTGCTATTCCCTCTGCTGTAAAACGTTTTCCTTACTCTCCACCTGCCTGGCCTTTGTCACACCACCACTTATTCCAGAGCTCCCCTCTCACTTCCCAAAGTTGGTCATGGCTTTTCCTAGGTCATCCTCTGTCACTTCCCCTGCATTATTTTCCAGACACCTCTCACCCCTCTCCAAAATTGCTTATTTAATTGTGTGTGTATGGTCTGTCACCTTACAAGATGTCAGGAGCCTTACCTAGGCAGTCTTCATTATTCCCTTAGCACCTAAAATGATATCTACAAATGTGTGTTTGGGGGCAGGATGTAGGAAGGAATGGGGTGCAATAGTATTTGTGTGATAAATGAATGATGTAATAATTTAGCTTGGTATTCTTTATGAAATTCCCCCCTGAGTCCATGAAAATCCTGAAGGACAAAGTGTTTTCCTTGCACATGTTATCAATGAATACAAACCAGTGTTTCTTTACTTTTCCTTTCTTTTATGCTTTTTACCTTGCTAAGTTTTCCAAGGAGCAAATATAGAACAGTGTTCTTACTGTAATACGCTTACACTTAAAAAGTGTATGGTTATTGATTTTTCTGAGCAAATTATTCAGAAAAATAATATTTTCACTTTGAAATTCTAGAAATATTATACATTCACATTTTAGGGAGCATAAGCATGTCCCTAGTAAGAGCCATAAAGGAATGTTGCAGTCTCTTTTCAAAAATGGGCCTTTTAATTTTAAAAAAATATACATTTTTATGCTGGAGATTGAACCCAAGGCCCTACACATTCAAGTGGATGCTCTGTCACTGAGCTACACCCGTAACCCCTCAAAATGGGCTTTAAACAAGACCAGAGTTTACTTCACCTGGGGGGTTGCTCAGCATAGAAGTGAAACTGAGGTTCTGTCCCTGGCATAACATAAATACAAAAGAATGTGCCATTAGGGAGAAGAGCTAGGAACACTGGAGGTTACTTCTTTCTTCTGTGACAGTACAGTTATGTACTATGTAGCTGCTCACTGCTCATGGAACATTTAGAAACAGGCCTTTGGTTTTGGCTTTGAGTATATCTCCTTGTTGTTCAATGGCCTTGGGTGGAGTGTGTGTATTGTCATAATTATATTTGGTTTTGCTCATCTAACAGAGTTTTAGTTATGGCATCAAAGTATCTAGATATTTGAACAGAATATTGGAAGCAGTCTGTATCAGGATTTTCATTTATCTGTTAACCTAAAAATTCCAGGAGAGAAGTGACAGCTATTTGATGGTTTTCTAGATGGCCCATCGTGTTCAGAAATGTCATAGTTCTAACTTTGTAGTTCATTTTTTCCCTATAGGAGTAGAAACATAGGGGCTGTCAGAAGACGCAGGCTGCATTGTGTTTGTGTGTTTGTTTCTAAGGAGCATAGCAGCCACTGATCACGAACCAACAGATGCCAGGAAAACCTTCCCTTGTTTTGATGAGCCCAACAAAAAGGCAACTTACACAATATCTATCATCCACCTCAAAGAATATGAGGCACTTTCAAATATGCCAGTGCAGGTGAGTATTTTTTAACTGTTATGTCTGTATAGACAATCTGTTTACAGTATCAGCTAAATTGCTTGATTTACTGGGGAAGAAAACCTACTGAATTCTAAAACTAAATGTGCACTAAATGTTGATGTAGGAATTGAGAATATATTTTAACAGTCTTTCTTTCCTTCAGTTCTAGAATCTGTAGACATAAAAGATATTACAGTCCAGTAGTAAAAACATTTGGGAGTTCTTAAGCAAGACAGAATACAACAGATACACATCGGCTTGGGCTCTGCTTAACTGACACAGTCCTCTAGTCATGACAAAGTAATGGCAGAGTAACAGAACCATAGACTTATTGTATTCCAGTAAACTCACTGTTTTTACTTCTCAGTGGAACACAACTGCAGTTTTGTAAATGGATAAGGCTATTATAAAAAAACCTCATTGCTTAAATAGTGGGTTGTAGAAGCCAGCACTAGGGTAGACCATGCTCATAGATTTTCTGGTGAACAAAAAGTGTTTGTCAAATGTTAAATAAATAGCAGGTTATAATAATTTCTGCCTATATAATTATTAATTAACCTATGACTCTTTCCCCTGTTGCTGTTCCTCATATCCACAATGTACAATGTGGTTAACTGGAATATTACTGCCTCAAAGTTGAGGTTTCACATATTTTGTGCATTTGGTGTGTAAAAGGGTCAGGGTTACCTTAGGTATGATTAATTGTCATCTACCTAGTACCAGAACACCGAGGCTGAAATTATATCTCCTAGCTTTCTGATTCAGTATCTGAAATATCATTACTGGAATTCATATCTTTTGATAATAAAATATTTCTTGAAAAAGCAAAAACAAAATAAAGCAAAAGCATAAAAGAATTAAAATGTAACTTGTCATCAGCTATGAATGCTTCAGTTTATCAGCTTGTTTTCTTCCGGTGTCACTCACGTAAAAGGTTAAGTTTAGATTGGTGAAAGGAAAAGTATAAACTTAAAGTGAGGCAATCATTCTAAAAGATGGGATCAGGGTATAGTGCCATAAGAATGTCTTAGCATGGATGAGGGGAAATGAAGATGGAAGGAGGAAGAAGGCAAACTTGCCAACCTCTGCCTAAGACCACCCCATATGATATTTTCACTTCACAAAGTTATACTTCCTCACCTTTTACCAGATACAGATAATAGTGCAGAAGATTTTTCTAGGTCACTGCAGATCAAAACTAATACTGATATACTTTTATTATGGGGCAACTGATCTTGCCGGGACCCTAAACTTTTATACAAGCACGTACACCCAATGTCTGTGGTGTCAAGTCTAGTTCACTTCCCTCACTTTATCTCTTTTTAAAATCTCCCACTTAAAGAGGGGTTACATAGGATGTGCCAGTGTCTAAACAATGGTAGCAAGCATTGGGAGGTATATTCATGGCTGTAGTAGTAAGATTGGTGATTGGCAGGGAAGATGGCAGAGCTGGTGTGGACCAACAACAATAACAACAAAGCAGATGAATTAGTAGTGTGTCAAGCAATAGAATATTTCTCTTTGTCCATAGTAACCATGGCATTGACTTTAGTGGCCATACCTTAAATCTTCTATCTACTCACCAGAGATGGAAAAAAAAGAAGCCAACATTCAGTGTTCCTGATACAAAGATTGCCCTGCTGCACATAGTCAAATCAGTAAATATCTGCTTAGTTCTTCCTCTCTGCAAGACTTTTAGCACTCGCATATTCTCCAATAAGGGATCATGGTATCCCCTAAATATCATGGTTAGGATTGTGTGGTCAGTGTGGAAGAAAACTGCCCAGTTGATATCACAGTCAAAATTTTATTATTCCCTGAGAAACCTGATAGGGTATATAATTCAATAACTCTTTCACAGTACTGGAAATACAGTGAAATTTCTTTTAGCCTTTTCAACATTACCACAAACAATTTACCCTGAGCTTTGACAAAGAACTTCTGACTAGAGATTGGGGTTGAGGGCAACCATTTGCTTGTCTTGTATGTGATTGATCTTTTGATTAAAAAAAAAAGATGATCTTTTGTTTTCCATAGAAAGAAGAATCAGTGGATGACAAATGGAAGCGAACAACATTTGAGAAGTCTGTCCCCATGAGCACTTACCTGGTGTGTTTTGCAGTACATCAATTTACTTCCATAACGAAAATGTCAAACAGCGGAAAACCTGTGAGTCCCATTATATTTTAAAAATTTACCACTTACACATTTGTGATTAATTTTCTACTTCTTTTGAATAGTTGGTTGTTTGTTTTCCATACAACAGGCCAGAAAAGCCCATTAGTCACCAGGGTCTGTGAGTTTGATAATACCTGGGATAATATAGAAAGTGTAAGCTGAAAAGACAAGGTGGGGGGGAAATAAACAAACATGACAGATAAAGATATGCATGGTCTTGGAATATTTTATGAGGAAAATTCACTATAAATTCAAAGTTAGCTCCTACGTACCTAGCACAAATATATTAAAATTTTGGGTAGCGCCAACTTAAAGCATATTTGAGTGTATGTGTTGGAGGAAGATCCCAGGTGGTGACCAGAGAGAGAGGAGGAGCCAAGAGATATATGAATATCCTTCAAGTAAACAAATATTGATAAGTTTATGCATGTAATTCAAAATAGGACATCAACAAAGTATCAAAAGCCTTTTTAAAAAAGCATGAGAAAACATAATTTTTAAAATTTTATTGGCAGTTTTTTAGTGTACAACTTAATGGGTCTCATTATGACATTTCCACACATGCATATCATTCATTGTACATTGCTCATGTTCACCTCCCCCATCACCCTCTCATGAAGGAAACATAATTTTTAAAAAATCAAAGTAAGTAGTTTGATAATTTCCTTTGAAAAAGTAAGTACCTTTACCTATTAATTTTTTTGTTTGAAAGCCCCCCATTTGCTTTGCCTTGAACTTGCTTTGTCTATACAGCAAATTAATCCACCACTGTATTATATATTATATATACTTAAAACCTTATGATAATCTTTACATTTTAAAGATGAGAAAATTGAAGCTTAATGATTTGAGGTAGTTGCCTGAGATCTAGCTGACAAGTGGTGGAGACTCAACTTCTAAATTCTTTCTAAATACTGTGCCCTGCTAAGCCTTCTGGGAAGTGTGATATTCTCCTCTCTAGTCTTTGGAGGGGAAGGAATGGGTTACTCTAGTTCTTGTAAAGTTAGCTCCTGGGAAAATTTTGCCTTCATTTTGATGTAGCAGGGTTGATATTGAGATATGCTAAACCTGGGTTTCCAATATCCAAATTACAGCCAGTGGGGATGTCCAAAGACCTTTTCAAAGGGGGCTATATATTACAGTGACTCATCCAGCTTTTCTCTTTCCCTAGCACTTTGCTTTGATGTGACCTTCATTGTGGTCAAGGGTACTATCAGTGGCTAACAGATAACACTAGGCATGGGAAAGTGCTATTGGAAAGAGGAACTTGTTTTTTCTATATTGTATGGGGTACAGCTGAGGGCATACCTTCTGTTTGATATAGAGTTGTGCACACTTTTTGTGTGTGTGTTGATCTCATAGCAAACATGGAATTTTTGTTTTAATGTGCTTTCTTCATTACCCACAATTCAGTTGCAGAGTTGTCTTTTATCACATTCAGGTATTTTCACATCAATTTTTACAATTATGATTACATTCTGGGCAGGTTTTTCTATTTTGGGTAGGAATATCAAGACAAAGTAGAAAGGCTAAACAATTCTACTAATATCATAGTTGCATGAACAAGAACAGTGCAACCAACCAATCAGCAGAGGACATTGTACTTGGAGTTATTTTCTAATAGTGACAATGAGTTTGAATTTTCGGTATGACCCTATCATCTGGTCAAGACATTTAATTGTCAGTTCATACTACTGGATGGGTGAGCATTACAGCTTATATCAGTTAATTAGCGGGGTCCCAAGGATTGATTTTACATAAAGGATTTTTGTTGACATAGTAGAAAATTTAGTTTGGCAAAAGATCCCCAAATGTTCTATAAATGTAAGTATTTCTTAAATGGCTCTTCTGTGATAACTGAGAGCATAGCATTCTATCTTAAATCAGTGAAGTGTTTCATCGTTTGGAAGGGGAATGAAGATAATAATGCCATAATATATTACTTTCTGATTATCTGTTTAATAAGAGAGCAGCAGAAGCTAAACTCCCTTTTGAAACTTCCCAGATACTCTGAGTCAGAAGAATTCCACGAAAGTGAGACAAGAAATTGAAGGCAATAGGTGCCTCTTCCTCAGCCTTCACCCCTTCTGCTCAAGACTGGCAAACAGTGGTTTTCTCTATGGAAAAAAATAGTTGGGCCCATTTACTTCAAAAGTTAAACAGACTCTCATGTGAGAAGTTTAAGGCATCTAGTGTGAATGTAATCCTCCATAGTAAATTCCTCTGCATCAGCATTTGCAAGGTCCCCTCTGGCTCTGTATCTACTCACTCTAAATTGAAATCCAACAGTTAACACCCTAGTACTCAATACTTCCAGTATGATTCCCATTCTAGGGAGAATTACAGGAAAATCACCCTACTTAAATCTATTGAAATGTAACATCAGAAGAGATCTGTGCCAGGCTCATAGTCTTGTGTTCTTGGGTTCTTAGGACACCAGGTATTTTAGGAAAACAAACAACATGAAAGAGAAATTCCAAGACAAAAATACAGGCACGTACATTCCAATAATTGGAGAAACAAAAAGATAATTTAATAAAAGTATTCATACACATATAATATTTAGTACACTCAGAGATTCAAGAAGATACAGTCATCCTGAAATAAAAACAAAAAGTGATGAGAATTGGAAGTTTAAAATTGGAGTTTAAAAGCATAATTTCCAAAGTATGGTTCTGATTCCTAGGAAGTTCTTTCTGACCAATTCCTTCCAAAACTAGAGCCCACAGTAAGCCTATAGTTTCAGTTCTGGCCTGCTGCTTTGTATTTTGTTGAATGAATGTTGTTGTTGTTAGGTGCTGTCGAGTCCGACTCAAAGCGACCCTATGTATAACAGATCAATACACTTCCCTATTCTGTGCCAGCTGGGATTTAGCTCAGTTGGTAGAGCACTGCATTGCAGTCTCTGAGGTCCCTAGTTGGATTCCCAGCACCCCCAAAATGGGAGAAGGACGTGGCAACCCACTCCCAAGGCAATCCCAAAACAATCTGCCTTTGAAAACCCTATGAGGGTTGCTATGAGTCAGACATGACTTGATGGCACCTAACAACAACAACAACAACAACAACAATTCTGTGCCAGGCACATGATACTGTTTAAACCCATTGTTGCAGACACTGTGTCAATCCATCTGGTGGAGTGTTTTCCTTTTTTTCTGACCTGCCATTCTCCCAAACATGATGTCTTTCTCCAGGAATTTGATCTCTCCTGACTACATGTCCGAAATATGTAAGATGCAGTCTAGCCATCCTTGCTTCCAATGAGCACTCTGGTTGCACTTGTAGGACACATCTGTTGGTTCTTTTGGCAGTCCATGGTATATTTAATAGATGTTTCCAGCACCATAATTCAAAAGCATCACTTCTTTTCCTGTCTCCTTTGTCAATGTCCAGCTTTCACAACCATATGATGAAACTGAAAATACCATGGCAAAAGTCAGACACACCTTCTTCTTCAGTGTGACATCTTTACTTTTCAATACTCTAAAGAGATCTTTTGCCACAGCTTTTCCTAGAGCAATGCATCTTTTGATTTCTTGACTGCTGCTTCCGTGGGTGTTGATTATAGAGCCAAGCAAAGCAAAACCTTGGACAACCTCAATCTTTTCTCCATTTATTGTGAAGTTGCATACTGACCCAGTTGTAAGGATTTTTGTTTTGTTAATGTTTAGTCATAACCCATATTGAAGGCTATGATCTTTGATCTTCATTAGTAAATGTTTTAAATCCTCTTCACTTTCAGCAAGCAGCATGTTGGAGAATACATGATATCAGCATGACATTATGGATGAAGCTAACTTTGATCACTTGCTTAAGGTGGTATCTGCTAGGTTTTGCCTCCGTAATTCACTATTTTACTTTTCCATATTGCTAGAAGCAATCACTAAGTACAGTCCACATTCAAGGGGAAGGGAGTTAAGTTCCACTTTCAGGAGGCAAGAGTATCAAAAAATTTATGCATATACATCATGACCACCATAGTGATTAATAAATATTTAGGGGAAATATTAAAAAGCCCCCCCAAAAGGTGATATAAATATTCTATTTATTTTTAAAGCTTTGACCTATCATTGTAGTATTCATCAGTGGATCTTGTCTGCAGTAATTATTATTGTCATCTTATGGCTATCTTGGTATTGATAGTGAAGCAGAGAGATCCTTCAATCAGCTGATAAGGGTTTAATAAACATATACTATGTGCACAGGAGGATGGTAAGTCTTAAAGTGAATGAAATATACAAGATGTCTGTCCCTCAACTGAGGTACGGCATAGAAGCAGCCACCATGCTCAGTGCTACTGAAATGTGTTTTCAGATCTTTCCTGATGGTACTATCCTTCTGAGTACCAAGGATTTCACCTTGTGTTTTAAGGACCCACAAGGGTCCTGGGCCATTTAATGTGGTACATCTCTTTGGAATAGTTCAGATAAGACCTTGCAAAACCTCAAGAGGTGAATGATGGTGTCCTGCTGGGTGATGGGCCCTGGGAATTCTGGCTGTTGTCAATAGGAAGAGTGGTCATATGTTTTGTCATCTATAAAATATACACAACAGAGGAGATGTTATTAATTATGCTGGGATAAGAGGTGTAAACAAGTAGGCAACAGTCATATATTCCTTTGACATTCCTGGGCAAACCTGGATATATGGTCACCATTATTCATAGAAGATGGTTAGCAATCAAGAACAATAAAGACAGGAATCTGGCGTGCTGTTGCCTGACAGCACTCCCAGGTGAAACCCTGAGAGCTCTACCCTGATTTCTATTAAAGCTAATTCCTCTCTGTTAATGCGGTCTTTCCAAGTTCAGTGTCCTCATCTGAGACCTCAACACACATTTTTAGGGTCTTGCCTCATTAACCTTTCTTCCCATTCCCTGGACCCAGGTAACTTTCATCTCGTCTTTTACAACAGAGTAGCCTAGATGTCCCCTCATTCTCTTTCGTCTATCACTACAACAAAAATTCTGTACTTTGCTATTTTTTCCCTGGGTTTCCAGTTTTTATTGCTAAAAGCCTTTTCAAATAAGGCACTCAAAAATCAAAAGGTTTTAGCTTTCATATTTATTGTGACACAAAGAGCCATTTGGGGTATCAAAAAGATATACTTCCCTTTTCTTCCTCTGCATTCTCCTAGTGCTCTTAAAGGCAATGTGGTTGTCACCATGTTCTGTCACTCACAAAGAAGGAAGTGCAGACAAAGAAAATCATCAAGGTTAATAATTCAGTCTATTGTCTGTTTGATATGATGCTGTTTATGGGACACAGGGCTGCCAAGCACTGCCTAGACATTATCTTATTCAATCCTTGCAATCTCTCTGTGACATAAGTACTGTTGTTATCTCTATTGTGTGGCTAGGGAAAGAGAAGTTTCAGTCTTACAAGGGGAGAAAATAGGCAGTGTGTGGTATGGGATGCAGTTAGAATAAAACTGGCTCTGAATTCTGGTATAATATGTCCCTTACACTTCATTGTTCTCATGCAAACAGTTACATTTTTATTTTTTAAAAATATTCTAAAATTTTAAGTAGAAGTCTCCAATCATTATCCAAACCACTCGTGATCAATTGAATGTTGAGATTCATAAATTTTTGGACTTAGGAAATCTAATGTATTCAAATACTGTGTATTGTTGAGTCACTGAAGAGGGCCTGGGGTAGTTTACAATCAAACAGTGATGTTTCTGCATCAATATTTGGTCTTGCTTTTTTGTTTGTTTGTTTGTTTGGTTGGTTTTAGTTTCAGTATTTTTTAAAATTTATTTATTTTTTATTTTTTTAGACAAGGCCTCACTCAGTAGTCTAGACTGGCTTGTCATTTACCTGCCTCACCCTCCTGAGTGCTAGGATGATAAGTGTGCATCACCATGCCCAGCTCTTCTGTAGCAACTTTTTATAATGAGAAAAATAAAGAGTATAAGCAAATGACTCCTATCAGTTCAGTTCAGATGATACTACCATATTACTTTGTTTGAACACATAAAAAGCTTCAATTTTTAAAACTCTTTGGGTTTTATAATTACAGATAAGGGATCATGGGAACTGGGCCCATGAAAGAATTGGGGTGAAGTGATCATGAGTGATACAAAGCCTTATATTCTATTATTATAAATAGTGCTGGATTTATAGAATTGATGTGTGGCATGGGAACTGCTGATCCACATTACCTGAAAATTTTACAAGCTCAATAAGACTCATAAGTAATCATAATAGTGACATTGGTGAGCTTTGTACATGGTTTTGGCTGCTGAAAACACAAATAATGGTTGACCCTAAAGAGAGTACATGCCCTCATTAAACTGTTCTAAGAAAAGTAGATCTAGTGGATATAGTCATGATTGTCACGTCTAACAAAGGGACACATAAAGGGAGTGGCTGCCATCAGCCAGGCACCAATTCTCATGGCCTTGTCCCATCTCTCAAATTGCTGGAGACATTGGAAAGAAAGGGAAAATAATAAGAATTCTGAAAGCCTTCTTTACAGTGCGTTCCAACATGGTAAAGGAAAAGCAACAGCAATACTAAAGCAGATGTGTCTTGCCTCCCCAAAGAAGAATCAACTGAGTATACCTTTTTGAAAGTTCAGACTTTTACCATTGACGTTAGCACAACAGATTCAGTGTTTTGAGATCTGACCAAAGCTATCTAGTGCTGATATATCCAGGCACTTTAATTTGCTTAGAGAACTTACTCTCCTTGAAAAAGTAAATAAATGCATAAAAGGTTCTTGAAGGCTTATAGGTTACATATTTATATTTATATATGAGGTTTATGAATTTCATATTTAACCTTTAGTAAGGTCTTTGAATAATGAAGGCATATGTGACTCTTTTTGAAGATGAAGTGTAAGAAAGAAATATGGATACACCCCTCCTCACTCCATGTTATTTCAATATGGCTAGTCACACACTTAAAAAAAGTCGTCATCTCAGTAAAGAAAACACATAAACTAGAAAGAGTCAAGTATTATAAGAAGCTGTGTCAATGCAGGGGTAATGTGCTGAACTTCTCTTGGGCAGGAGTGCTGAGGCTTAGCACACAATGGGAAGAGGGCTAACCACCTCAGCCAAAACCTAGAGAAAAGAAAGGGGGCCGAGGATGGAGCATGGTGAAGATTGGGTCAGAGAGCAGGAAAAGTCCAGCAGAGGAGGAGTGAAGGTGGTGGCAGAAGGGAGAATGCTTTTCTAAATCCTGGAATCCAGGCATTGCAGATATTATTCAATTAAATGGATGCTACATGCACCCTTTAGAGCTTCAAATGACAGGCAATGCTGGTATGTTGGTGGAGTCTTCCATGTAAAAATACTTTCATGACATGTGGCAAAATGGACACACTCATAGACATACTTTGGTTAGTTACATAATGAAATTAATGGGAGATAATGAAATTAATTGGAATTAATGGAATTATATAATGAAATTAATGGGATTGTTGTTGTTGTTAGGTGCCGTTGAGTCGGTATCCGACTCATAGCGACCCTCTGTACCACAGGGGAAACACTATTGTCAGTGCTTTTCTGCTGTTCATAGGGTTTTCAATGGCAGATTGATTTTTGGGAGGGGGTTGCCAGGTCCTTTTCCCAAGCCTACAGCTTCTGGTGTTCCCAGGCGGTCTCCCATCCAGGTACTAACCAGGCCCGACCCTGCTTAGCTTCCGAGATCTGATGGGATTGGATGCCACCGGGCTACAGCTGCAGGTCAGTGGGATTATATAATGAAATTAATGGGAGAATTAATGATTTCATATATTCTGTGACTGCTTAGCCCCGTTGATTAAAGCAGTGGTCATAAAATATGGCCTCTGGTCCTTGCTTGGCAGGGTCAGAGATGACAGGCAATCTGTAGGCTGGCTATGAAGACAGTGCATATTTCAGGGGGACAGGGTTTCTCAGAAGCAGAAGAGCAAGGAATTGCTTTTATTTTGATTGAATGAATATTGACAATGAGCTCATCTAAGACACCACATTTCTGCTGCTGAAATATGGAGTAATAAAAAACTGGGTGATGTTGTTTCAGAAATATACTATGTAAAAAAAAGGTCCATCTACTGATGGGGCTGAGAAAACTTTAGCACAAAGAGCACAAAGAGTTTCCTCCTACGAATTCACCTGTACTGGAGGCCTTACTGTTATTGGTCCTTCCTCTTTCTTGACCCTATTTTACTCCACCACCATTATGTGCAGCAGAAAAATACAGAATGTGTAGACAATGGTGGAATGAAAGCGGAACTGCCCTTCTGATGTGTTTAAAGATAAGAGAACAGATGTGGCATAAAGTCTGAGAGGGTTTAGTTGCACTGATTAGTTCACTGATGAAAGAATCTGAGAATCTCAGCTGACAATGTGACAATCCTAGGTGGACTTGTTGGTTTTGACTTCATATGCTCTGTTCAGTGGCCACCAAATATATCCTTAGTTTCACTTATTCTTGTTGTTGTTAGGTGCTGTTGAGTTTGATTCGACTCATAGCGACCCTGTGTATAACAGAATGAAACACTACCCAACACTGTGCCATGCACACCATCTTTTTATGCTTGAACCCATTATTGCAGTCACTGTGTTTCTTCTCATTTTGAGTCATGTGACATCAGCAAAAGGAGGTCCCAGGGGTTTTACTCCAGTCACCTCTACTCTGAGGAGGCAACTTAACCCTAGTCATTCCTTCAATGCCTTCCAGCCTGGGGGGCTGATTTTTCTGACACTGTATTTGACAGTGCTTCTCTGTTATTCATAGGGTTTTCAATGACTAATTGTTTTGAGGGTGAGCTGCCAAGTCCTTCTACCCAGTCTGTCAGTCCAGAAGCACAACTGAAACCTGTCCACCACAGGTGGCACTGCTGGTATCTGAAATACTGGTGGCATAGCTTTCGGCATCATAGCAAGATGCAAGCCCCCACAGCATGACACGCTGACAGACATGTGGGGGTAGTTTCACTTACTGCTTGGAAAGTGCATGCCATTGTTTGCCAAGACTGTAGTTAGGCAGGGCTGCAGTGGTTCATCTCACCCCTTCTGGGAAGTAAAGAATGAAAACCTCAGAGAGCACTGAGATGATCATTAAGTGAGTTGTGTTGTCTTTGGAGGCAAAATTGAGCACGTCTTTATTTATGCAAGTGAGGCCAGAATGGCATTTGCTTGGTGATGTAAGAGTAGTGAGCCAGTGCCGAGCATTGAAGAGATGCTCTTTCAGGAATTGTATCTTATATTGTTGGATTTTTCCACTGCTCTTCAGTTTTAAGAAAAGATGGTTCAAGATGTGTGCTTATAGGAATTACAAAATTAGCAATGCACTGGGAATAGTACAGGAAAAGATTAGGTGTTGTTTTATTTTTCCTTTTTTTTTTTTAATCTTGAGTTATCTGGTCCAGTTAGGTCAATGATCTTGAACTTATTAAATGACTGTATTTGTTCTTTTCTCGAGGATTTTGAATAAGACCTTGGCATTTGTATGCATATTTCATTTGACTTCCATGAACTTAGGGGCTGGGGTTTAGATCAGTTGGTTGCATGCTGCTCTGTGCTCTGTGAGGCCCTGGGTTCAATCCCAGCACTGCAAAAATGGGAGACGGATGTGGCAATCCACTCCCAAAGCAATCCTGAAATAGTCAGCCATTGAAAACCATGTTTTGAGGATGATTCATTCTGTTGTACATAGGGTGACTATCAGTTGGACTTCACTTGGTGGTACCTAACAAGTTTTTCTTCTTTTTCCTCTTTCACACTAAGAAGTGCTAAGTACCTGTGATATCCTTTTGCATAAACCCTAGTGTGCAGAGACACGTCTACTGGCATATGCTATGTTTAAGAGGATTCTTGATAATTTTTTATGAAGTCATACATGCTTAGAATTGGAAAAAAAGTCTGTACATAGTTTGATTTATTAATTATGTCATGTTGTTGTTGTTGTTAGGTGCCATCGAGTCAATATCCAACTCATAGCGACCCTGTGTACAACAGGCGAAACACTGTTGTCAGTGCTTCTCTGCTGTTCATAGGGTTTTCAATGTCAGATTGAGTTTTGGGAGTGGGTTGCAGGGTCCTTCTCCCACGCCTATAGTACCTGGTGTTCCCAGGTGGTCTCCCATCCAAGAACTAACCAGGCCCAACCCTGCTTAGCTTCTGAGATCTGATGGGATCAGATGCCACAGGGCTACAGCTGCAGGCAATTATGTCATAGGGGCACAAAATAATACCCTAACAATTTAGAGAATCGATGTAGCTTACCAAGATGACTCTCTCTCAGGAAAATTTTGGATCATTATATTCTAGGCTCTAGGAGTAGAAGAGTTGAAATACCAGAAGGGTAATTTGGAAAAGCTAGATAGAATAGTGCAAGGGGAAAATATGTATTCAGGGGCTCTTTAGATGAGAATACTCACATGCATTCGTGTCCTCAAAAGCAAACCACACATACAGAGAGAAAGACAGAGACAAAGAGAGATGAATAGGTACGCAGAGGGATGAATAAACATATAGATAGGTTTATAGATGCTAAGAAGACAATATATGTTCTAAGTAGAGAGAAGTAATAATGTTTTAATGTCTGGAACACTATGTCAACCATTGTGTCTTACACTCTTTCTAGTCACTGAAATCACTCAATGAGTTATGTGATTTTATTGACCTTTACATGAGTTTCAGAGATGTGAAGTGATGTGTCTGAGGTCATCCAGCTAACATAAAGCAGAACAGGGATTCAAATTAGATTTCTCTGACTACAAAGTCCTCCTTCTTTCATTTGTAGCATGTGTCATAGTTTTGTCAAATGGAGAATAATTTTCACTGTATCCTTTTGTGTTTTGTTTAATAGCTCACCATTTATGTACAGCCAGAGCAAAAGCACACAGCTGAATATGCTGCAAACATAACTAAAAGTGTGTTTGATTATTTTGAAGAGTACTTTGCTATGAATTATTCTCTTCCTAAATTAGGTGAGACCCATTTTTCTTATTTTCTTGTTTTCAATATTGCCTTTGTTTTCACCCGAGTTAACTCATTGCATCTAATATCATCATTAGTCAACCTAAGTCCTTTAAATATATACCTACAATGTATGTCTAATGCTTATTTGATGCTCACAGATCCATTCTGGATTACTCTAAGAATAGTATGTAAACTCTGTTCTTATCTGATAAACGTGTACTTTTTTATTTCCAAATAAAAATAAAAGCATATGCATAAAACTACAAAGTTTGTTAAAGACAGAGCCAGAAACAGAAGTTGATTTTTAAAACTTGGTACCCATCCCAATAGCTTACATGCCTTCCTATCATAAAGGAGTTGGAAAATAACAGGGTAAATGATATTATAAGAGTATCATGTGCTTCCAATCTTCTCTTTGTTAGCAAGACTAATTGTAGATTTTCCGGCACTTAAAATGAAACATGGATGCTCCCTTCCCCAAACTTTTTTTCTAATGTGGAGAAAGGCATGTTTTCTTTTCAAACATAAGTACACCTGTCATCAGAATGGTATGGATATGACATTTCTTTCAATAATATTTTATTAATAAATTTGAATGGTGGGGTGTGGTGGCACTTGCCTGTAATCCCAGCACTCCAGATGCTGAATCACAAGGCTTGAAAGTTTGAGGCCAGCCTGCACAAGATGGTGAGACCTGTTCTCTGAAAAATAAATAAATAACTAAATTAATTAATTAATTAATTTTAAAAAATAAACAAACCTGAGTGGTTGGTATTAGTAGAATGCTAAATGTAAGACCCATGGAAATGTTTGCAGGGATGAAATGAAAGCAGGAAGAAAACAAAGCCGGGTGCGATGGCTCACACCTGTAATCACAGTGACTCAGGAGGCAGAGGCAGGAGGATCACAGCTTTGAGGCCAGAGGCAATCTACATAATTTAGCAAGACCCTGTCTCAAGATAAAAATATAAAAAATGGGCTGGGGGTACAGCTCAGTGGCTGAGTGCTTGCAAAGCATGCATGAAGCCCTGGGTTCAACCCCCAAGTGGTGCAGAAAGAAGAAGGAGAAGGAGAAGGAGAAGAAAGAGAAAGAGAGGAAGAGGAAGGAGAGGAGGGGGCAAGGGGAAATGGAAAGGAAAGAGGAAGAAGAGGAAGAAGAAAGAAGAAGAGAAAAAGAAAACCAACCAACCAACCAACCAACAATTGGCCTCCCTATTCCTATTTCTAACCCCTCATTTAATAAATTAAAATACAAAGTAACTGGAATGCAAAATTCTCTACATGAGAACAGTTATACCTGTAGGCAGGTTTGTAGAGGCTGCATTTTCACTTCAATTCCAATATTTTATTGCTTAATAATTACTAGAGAAGGAGACAGAGAAGTAGCTTTTCATAGGAAGCAAAAGAATACTTAATAAAATATCAAGCATCTGAATTCAAATGTCTTTTTCCTTTTATTTCACTTGTAGCACCAGGGATAACCAGGGAAGTGGAACACTCACAAATTTCTTTCTCTCTTCTCCTTTTCCTTTCCTCCCTCCCTGCTACTCCCTTTCATACTCTTTCATGTATATTTTCCACACTTGCAGAGTTGACTGTATCCTATCTTCCTTAGAAATGACTTCTGCATGCATTATTCTCCAGAAGATAATTGTGTTGATGTTAATTAATTATAATGCCAAAACTCACTAAAGAAATGAGATTACAAAGAATTCCTTTCTCTGGGCGTGGTGGCGCATGCCTGTAATCCCAGCGGCTTGGGAGGTGGAGGCAGGAGGATCGCAAGTTCAAGACCAGAGGCAGTCTGCGTAACTTAGTGAGACCCTGTCTCAAAAAAGTAAAAAATGGGCTGGGGATGCAGCTCAGTGGTCCAGCACTTGCAGAGCATGCAGGTGCGAGGCCCTGGGTTCAACCCCCAGTACTGCCAAAAAAAAAAAAAAAAAAAAGAATTCCTTTTGTTCAAGGATTAGGTGCAAACTGTACTGTGCACCATTATGAAAAATATTGGCCGTTGGGGGGAGGTACTTCTCTACCCTTAAGGGATATTCTTATGAAAAATAATCAAACTTAAAAATGAAAATAACATGAAAAGAAAAATACTACTGTAACCATGACCATGATTTAAGGTATGTCCCTTTTATTCTTTTATAAAAAGCTTTAAGAATGTTTATTTTCATCAGAATGAGTTTTTTCTTACATGTCAGTTAAAAATACAGCTTATTTTCATTTGTATGCTGCATGTAAAGTACATGTAATAATAAAAAATGACATTTTGATTATAGTTAAGTTTGAGTATAGTTCATTAACTAGAGAAGCTATATTTCCCACTAATCAACTGAGCATTTTCTGTTTCAGGATTTAACCTAGAACTGCTCCACCTTGTTTCTCCTGTCACATATGATGTCTAAGATTATAGGCCTCAGAGAAAATAAAGAATAGAAACTTGTATAGAATCCAACATTTTAGACCTGGAAGGGAATTTAGAGAGAATATAGTCAATTCCAAGTTTCCCATCTTATTTAATACCCGTAAGTGGATGGGAAGCTATTAGATTGGTGGAGAATAAGGTTGACCTTAAATTGTATAGTGTTGGGGGAATGCAGAATTTCTAATAAATTGTATCCTTGGTTAGAGATCTGTTTCTGTGCACTGGAATCTCTGTACTTAGTCTTCATTTGAAGACTTCGTTCTTTTTTTCCCTCATGTCTTATCCCTAAAACAGATGTTTTCTATAACCTAAGTGAAAATCATGGGAGGAAAAAGCCAATAAAACTGAAGTACTGTACAGAGAACAAGACATAAAATTATAAAGGCTTTAAAAAAAGCGGTCATGATTCTCCTTCTTTTAAAAAGAAAAGACACAGCTTGCCATGGTGGCTCAGGCCCATAATCCCAACAACTCCAGAGGTGGAGGCGGGAGGATCATGAGTTCGAGGCCAGAGGCAGCCGGTGTAACTAATGAGACCCTGACTCAAAGTGAAAAAATAAAAATGAGCTAGGTGTGCAACCCAGTGGTAGAGCACTTGCAAAGTATGTGTGAGGCCCTGGGTTCAATCCCCAAGTACTGCAAAACCAACCAACCAACCAACCAACCAACAAAAAACCTTACTGACGTCTGGACCCAACAGGAAAAGCTGCATGGAAATTTTGAGTGCATTAAGACTGAAATGTTTGCACAAATTACTGTTTTTCATTCTCAGAAATTATTTTTAGCCTTTTAAAAAACATTCACTCAAAAGAACTTAATTTGGTAAGAAATGCTATGAACAAATGGAAAGAATGTATTTATCACTGGACTCTTTCTTTTTCCATAGATAAAATTGCTATTCCAGATTTTGGCACGGGTGCCATGGAGAACTGGGGACTTGTCACTTACAGAGAAACAAATCTGCTTTATGACCCCCAGGAATCAGCCTCATCCAACCAACAGAGGGTGGCCAGTGTGATTGCCCATGAACTTGTGCATCAGGTATGGGAGCTCAGCATCAAATCAGCTTGGTTTTGAAACTGGTTTATGATCATAGGAATAGTTCAAAGTATTGATGACTTAGCAAATTTTAAAAAAGCGGACTTAGAAAATCATTCTTAGCACCAATAAAAATTTAACCATAAAAAGGAGCCGGGTATAGTAGCACACGCCTATAATCCCAGCAACACAGGAGGCAGAGGCAGGAGGATCGCAATTTGAGAACAGAGGCAGTCTGTGTAATTTAGCAAGATCCTGTTGCAAAAAAAAAAAAAAATTAAATTAAAAAAAATTTTTTTAAAGAAATGAGCTGAGGGCGCAGCTCTGTAGTCCAGCACTTGCAGAGCATGCAAGCTTGAGGCCCTGGGTTCAGCCCCCAGTACTAAAAAAAAAAAAAAAAAAAAAAAAAAAAAAAATTAACCATAAAGACATTTTAAAGCCCATTGCTTTGCCTTTAGTAAATACATAGCAGGCCTTCCTATAACTATATATTCCTATTTTTCCTTAGTTAGGTTGTTGTTAGGTGCCATCGAGTCGGTATCCGACTCATAGTGACCCTCATAGGGTTTTCAATGGCTGACTGTTTCGGGATTTCCTAGGGAGTGGATTGCCATGTCCTTCTCCCACTATTTTTCCTAGTAATACCTAAATAAAGGCAATAAATTGAGGAAATTTAATATCATTTAAAATCAAGATAAAGCAGGAAATAATGTTAAGTACAGTGCCTGCCACCTCTATATCGTTGTGACAAAATTCACATAGATAAATGTTTTTAGTTTTTCTAGGCCCTTCTCTCCACTATAAGGATAGGAATTTAACCATCTCTTTATTGCTTACAATTTCAGTGGTTTGGAAATATTGTAACCATGGACTGGTGGGATGATTTGTGGCTAAATGAAGGATTTGCTTCTTTCTTTGAGTTTCTGGGAGTAAACCACACAGAACGTGAATGGCAAATGGTGAGACCCTAATACATATACACCAAATCTGTTTTCCTTAGGCAAAGCAGATTGAAGTCTTGGGACTATGACAGTAGTCCTGAGTCAGGGGTCAAATCTTGAGGCCCATTGCAAAAATAGGATGGAGTTAGAGGCTTCCACTGAAGTATACTTTGTTTCAAGCCTTTGCTCAGTCCCTAGAGGGCAGCGGACCCTCCTGGTCTGGGGATATCCTTGACACAGTCACTCAAAACCACCTGTCAAGGTAGAGCAAAAAGACAGCTAGTTAGAAAATGCTAGCCTTGCATTAAAGAAAGTATCTCTGGTGCTAACCCTTTGAAAAATGTAAACTGCTTACCCAAGACAGGTTGCTGAAATGGTGTGGTGAAGAGATAAAAGCATATGCTTAGATGCAAGTTCAAATCCTGGACACATCATTTCTTAGCTGTGTGATAGGAAATGTGACTCTGAGCAAGTTACATAACTTCTTTGAGTCATTTCTGTCTTCATTGTTCAATAAGAACACTGTTCTCTATCTCTTAAGCTTAATACCTCCCAAAATGTACATATCATGACAGCTAACATAAAGTGTACCATTGAGAGACCTGAAACAGAAATGCCTAGGAATCCTACAGAATTTTTTTTAGAAAATCTAGATATGTTTTTATTTATATTTGGATCTTGTAAAGTATTCTTACTTGATTGTATATATGTATGTGTGTACAAATATAGGTGGAGATGTGTGAATAGGGAATTACAAGTTGTGTACTGTGTAGAATACTGCCCTCTACTGGGAAAAACACTAAATGCTTGAAGCCCTTACAGTCTCCCTAACTTACTTTAAAAAGCAGAAAGGCTAATTTGCAACAATTGCTTCTTGGAAAATTTGATCTATGTCAAGGTTTTTCATCCATGGAACTGTTGACATTTGGAGTAAAATAATTACCTGTTGTGTGGATTGTCCTATGCATTATAGGCTCTTTAGCATCATTCTTGGCCTCTGTCTACTAACTGTCTAATAACACGTGGCCCCAGTTGTGAAAACCAAAAATGTTTTGTTGCAAGCTTCCAAATTGCCCATAGGGGAATCTTTGCTAGTTGAGAACCACTCATTTACAGAATTACAAAATTATAAAAGTCCTGGTTTTATAATTTATTGAGAATAAACTATGTAAGTAAAAAATTACTTTTTAATTTATTTTCTCCCTTAAAGTAACCTGATGCCTTTCTTATATCAAACTGTCTAATACTGTCTAATATTCTAATTTCAGTGTTTAAAAAACACTAAGTCAGGTGTGGTGGTGTATGTCTGTAATCCCAGCATTCAGGAAGCTGAGGCAGGAGGATCAAGAGGCCTGCGTGGGCTACACAGTGAGACCCTGTCTTAAAATAAACAAATAACAAACAAACAAACAAAAACATTGATTATATTCTAGAAGAATTTGTTATGCAGTTCTCAAAATTTCAATGAAATTTAATCACATGATACATTTAGAATTCATTCATTCCTTCATCTATTCATTCATGCTGTGCTTAGCAAACAGCAGACAGTTCCCATACATGAGTTAAACACGTTACAAGCTCTTAAAGAGTTCCCAATTTAAGGTCTTGTGGGTGAAGGGGCAGATAAATAAAGAGATTTTAAAAAGAAAACTTTATAAGTACTACAACAACAGAGACTCATTTCATTAGTTAAAAACAAAACAAAACAAAACAAAAAACTTTGAGCATCAGGAAGGTAATATAACCCACCAATATCACACAAATAATTGGTATGAAAACCAAGACCACAATCAAATTTCCTGATGCTGGTCATAGGGTTCTTTCTACTCACCAAAACCTCTTAGGTGTACAAAAACCACAATCTAAGTCAAAATTATCTTGATTGGCAGTCATCGCTTGACAACAATACCTTGCCTGTTATAAATGGAAACCACAAAATTGGAAAATGTAAGCAGCATCACATGGTCCTCTTTCAGAAATACTTTTAATTAAGAAGGACCACTAAAGCATTTGGTATTTTAAAATTTGTACTGATTTAACAGAATTAGACTTCAGAATCTTATTGTTTCAGAATAAAATAATAATGGCAGCAAATGTGTTAGGTTTTCAGTCTGTGTCAGGTACGATGCCAAGTGCTTTCCTATGCCTGAGTCCAAAAAGTAGGTGCCATTATTACTCTATTTAATGAGGAAATTTGCTTAAATTTATGTATTAAAAGAATTGAAAGACTGAGCTTTGAACTAAGGAGTTCCAACTATACTGCTAGACCTCACAGCCACTTTATTCTGCTGAAAAAACCTAGGACTGAAATGAGAAATGATTACAAGAACTAAGGAATAAGCTAGTGGTTTCTCTGATTAATTATGAATCGTGCAAATTCCAATGGCAAGTTGACATGATACAAAAATTGAACGTCAGTGTTGGCCAGTTGACATGCTACTTGCTTAATTTTCAGAATGAATTGGTGAGGTGATGTCATTATTCCCACTGCCAATTGTGGGAAAAGGGCATGAAAGTTTGGCACAGTCCAAAAGTCACACAGAAGTAACAGAATTCATAGATGCTTATGTCTTCTTGGCCTGTCATAGGAGAGGTCACAGGAGTTATAAACAGAAGACAGGAATGAAATCAGAATAGAGCAATCAGTGCAATATATGATTGAGTTGAAGACTTAATTTCATTTTAAATAATTTGAGCCATTTATATTTATTTTCCCCCATTTGTATTGTGTATGGTATTATAAAATATGACCCAGTCTGAAGGAAGTGCTATATTTCTTTGGCTCATTCTGTCATTTCAGCTTGAGCAGATATTACTTGAAGATGTGTTACCTGTACAAGAAGATGATTCTCTGATGTCATCACATCCAGTTGTTGTCACTGTGACAACTCCTGCTGAAATAACATCGGTTTTTGATGGCATATCATACAGCAAGGTGGGGGAAATATGGTATTGTTTTGACCATCTTCCTGTTTATTGCCTTTTCTTTTGGTTGTTGTTGTTGTTAGGTGCCATTGAGTTGGGTCCGACTCATAGCGACCCTATGTACAACAGAATGAAACACTCTCCAACACTGTGCCATGCCTGGCACTATTGTCAGTAGTTCTCTGCTATACAGAAGGGTTTCAATGGCAGATCATTTCGGGAGTGGGCCGCCAGGTCCTTTTCCCTAGACTGCAGTACCTGGTGTTCCCAGGTGTTCTCTCATGTAAGGACTATCCAGGCTGACTCTGCTTAGCTTCCGACATCAGATGGGATCGAATGCTAGGATAAAAAGGCTGCAGACTTTCTTTTGGTAGATGTCTGAAATTGATAAGAATGGTAGACTATGCTAGGGGTTTAGGAAAACAGTAAAGAACTTATTCTGAGTGCTGAATATTCAATAACTGATACTTTTCAGTGGAACTAATCCTTACTGGTTAGTGCTACAGGATTTTGAATCCAATTTCTAAAAGTTGCTCTTTTTATATGGGCATGATGGCTCACTCGTATAATCTCAGTGAGGAAGCTGAGGCAGGAGGATGATGAGTCCTAGGCCAGCCTGGGCTACATACTGAGTTCAAGGCCAGCCTAAGCTACGTAGCAAAACTCTGTCTCAAATTTTTTTTATTTATTATTATTATTTTTTTTTTTTTTGCAGTACTGGGGGTTGAACCCAGGGCTTCATTCATACTAGGCAAATGCTCTACCACTGAACTACATTTCAGGTCCCTTTTTCTTTTTTCTTTTTAAGACAGGGTCTCTAAGTTGTGCAGACTGCCTTATGTGGGTATCTTTTCTAGTAGAATCTTTTAATGTTCCCAATAAATATTTAAATCTGTCAGTTGGAAGGAAATACCTTTATCTATTTTTACATAAGATTTAAAGGTTATTTCATTAGCATATTATAAATGAGCATTTTTATTCACTAAAACTTTGTAAAATGCTGCTGAAAATCTGTAGCCCAAAGTTTTCTATCACCCATTCTCTCTCACAATACCTCCTCAGGCATATTCAATACTCACATGTAATGTTATTTAATTTTTTATTTAAAAATTTTTCTTCTTTAGTGTCTTATAGTTTACTACATTGTTACCCCAAAACTACTGCATGCTAATATCTTTTGTTGTCCTGAGTGATACATAAAAAGTTTTATTTATTTATCATTACTAAAATGAATGCTATTTAAAATTGACTTGAATGAAAAAAGTATTATTATTTGAAATTTGTAGCCTAGTTTTGGCTTTCCTTATTATATTATTTCCATGGCATCTTTTCAGGCTTCTTTTATTGCATTTTATTTCACATTATCAAAGAATTTTTTAAGTCTTTGTGTTGAAAATAGTCATTTTTTTTTCCAGCATGGAGATGGATATGTTATAAGCTGGTAGAATCTTACCTTGAAGCAAAATTTTCATTCATCAAATAACGTGATTTTCTTTTTTTTTTTTTTTATTAGAAATTTTTAATGTACATTATAATGTGATTCATTTTGACATGCTTTTCGTTGTGACAATTTTCATATATGCAATTTGATAAGCATTATTCATCTTTTTTTTAAGACTGTTTCTATTTCATTAGCAAAGCTCCATCTGCTGGTTTATTTGGGAAAGTGCAATAATTATTTGAACCTCAAGTCACTTAAATGATGGTCATTTTTATTGATTTCTCTTTATCTTTAGTTATTTAGAAGCATAGGTACAATTATTTTGCTAAGTGGTATTTTTATACTAATGGAGCTATAAACATATAATTTGACAGAATAATCTTCAAGAAAGAATCTCACAGAAATGATCACAGAATATCACAATAGTGATAACTGATATTTGTTTCTTACATAACCTGCATTATTTTAATTTGTCACTTTTTTCCATCATAGGGAGCTTCAATTCTGAGAATGCTTGAAGACTGGATAACACCAGAGAATTTTCAAAGAGGATGTCAGGTATAATTTATTACTGTTAGTGGCATTGAAAGCAAACTACACTGATATGTTGCTGATGAATGTTAAGATATAACAGTAATGAAGGATAATTCCCTTTTTACTCTCCTTACTCATGGATAGATGGTATGACAAGGCATAAAAGGTGATTTCACATCATGTTAAGGCCCTACATTGTATCTGCAATAATCTTTACCAGAAGTGTCATGGACAAGTTCAAACAGATTCCTTCATCATTTTTGACACCTATTATATGTGCAATAGGCAGCTCAGGCTGCCGTAACAAAACACCATAGACTGGGTGGCTTAAACAACAGAACGGTATTTTCTCACAGTTCTGGAGGAGGGGAAGCCCAAGATCAAGGCACTGCCAGTTTAGTTTCTGGGGAGGTCATTTTCCTGTCTTGCAGATGGCCACCTTCTTATGTTCTATGTTCTCATATGCAGAGAGAGAGCGCATTGGTGTCTTTTATAATAACACTAACCTCATCATAGGCTGGGATTTAGCTTAGTTGGTAGAGCGCCACTCTGCAGTCTCTGAGGTCTTGAGTTCAATTCCCAGCACTGCAAAAATGGGAGAAGGACATGGCGATCTACTCCCTAGGCAATCCTGAAATAATCAGCCATCGAAAACCCTATGAGGGTCGCTATGAGTTGGACACGACTTGATGGCACCTAACAACAACCTCATCATTGACGGTCTCACCCTCGTTACCTCACCTCAATTTGAATACCTCCCAAAGGCTCCACTTCCAAATACTGTCACATTCTGGGCTGGGGCTGCAACATACAAATTTTGGAGAAACACAATTTATTACATAGCAATGTGATATAAAAGTTAAAATCTATCCATAAGGCTCTTTCCTGATAGTGAGTATAACACTTTTTCCCTTGTTCTTGAATTGGAAAAATTACGAATATAAATGTTCTTATTATGATGGAGTTGGAGGATGAAAGGGTCCTGTTTCCTTTTGGGAAGAGAAATAAAAATGAATGCTCTAATCCACGGGTATACATCCTGCTTACATCTATTACTCTAGCAATATTTCTGTTCATGCTTGCTCTTCTAGTAGACTAAGCCAATTGTCTCAGGGATGGTATTTTATAATCTGTGTTAGTAAAGGTGCTGCAATGTGTCCCTAAAACTGCCTATCTGCGTTTTGGTCCTATTCCAGCCCAGAAATGGAATCCTGCTCCTACTCCTTCCATCTCCATCCTCCCTACTGTGACAGCGTAGTGCTGGTGGCTTTTGGCCAGTAAAGCAGAAAACAGGGCAAAGAAGCCCCCCATTCAACTTTCACACAGGGCACCCGTTATTCTCCACTTCTGATGTCACCTCTCCTGTGGCTCTTACTCCTGCCACATCTCCTTCTGTGGCATCCAGTCCTCCTGTGATACCCTAAGAGGAAATGGTGCCCTGCTGACCAATACTACAATTCTTAGTGACTTTTGAAATAAAACATAAGATCAGGATTTAGGAAATATGGAGTAGATAATTGTTTTTTAATCTTTTGTTCATTAGTGAAAAGTTCTGCATGGACACGAGGCACAAAAGGAGGACTAAAGGCTATGGTTATGTGTGCCTCTTACAACTTTTCCACCAGCTGTGAACTCAGATTTCACCACACCAGTCATCGTGTGCAGCCTTGTGGAGGAACTCTGTCTTGTATATATTTGCATATACTCCATTGCATCATAAGATGTACACATTATACACATTAGATGATCCAGGGGATGTTGAATGAATGAGTGAATGCTCTATATAGAGAACATAGCAATAGAAAACAGAAAATTCTTTTGAAAATATTAAGGTAAATTCCATGGCCATTGTTTTCATTTTAAATTAAATTGCCAGCTGAGCACGGTGGCACATGCCTGTCATCCTGGTAACTCAGGAGGCAGAGGCAGGAGGATCACATGTTCGAGACCAGGGGCAGTCTGAGTAATTTAGTGAGATCTTGTTCCCCCAAAAGAAAATTTAAAAAAATGGGACAGGGGTGCAGCTCAGTGGTACAGCACTTGCAAAGCATGCAAGTGTGAGGCCCTGGGTTCAACCCTCAGTACTACAAAAAAAAAAAAAAAATTAATTGCCATTCATAAACCTCACATTCTTGGTATCTTCAGAGCTGAATTCAAATTAAATGGTCTTTCATTTCAACCATTTTAGAGAAGTATCAACAGAGTCCTTAAAAGTGGATAGTTAGCCTGGCACATGCCAGTAATGCCAGAAATTTGGGGATATTGAGGCACAAGGATCACAAGTTTGAGGTCAGAGGCAGCCTGTGCAATTTAGTGATACTGTCTCGAAATGAAAAATAAAAAAGGGGCTGGCAGTGCATCTCACTGGTAGAGCACTTGCCTAGCATGCACACGGCCCTGGGTTCAACCCCCAATACTGAAAAAGAAGTGAATAGCTAATCTAATAATTCAACAATATTCTAGCATTTCTTTTAAAATGGTATCTATGTTATAATTAATTTTTAAAGTCATATCTAAAACTAACATTGTAAAAGTTGAAGTATTCTTCCTGTTACCTAACTATGACCATAGATGATGCTAAAAACAGAACAAGGATGGATAAATATTAATTTTTCTTACCATTATGTGCTACGGAATGGATTTACAACAAAACAAACAAAAAATGACAAAAATTCTTTTCTTTTGATCTTTAAACAGTAGCAACTATCTGAAAATAGTATATGACCAGTCTGGGTCAATTGAATAAGCTCCCAGACCACCTGGGGCATACCTTCACATAATTCAAGCACCTGAACAGTATCTTCCTTGAGCTGTTATCATCACGCTGTGATTGCTGCTCTTAAGCCCCACAGCCTGTGAAATTGGAGTTCAAGAGCTTTCTCTTACAAATACTAACTTTCTGCAAAAAAGTGTCTCTCTGTTAGTGAACCTGGTGGATGCAGGATCTGGGGACAGTCCGTTGTCTGTTTTCTTTCATATTTAGCATCTTTCCCCAAAGCCAACCTCAGACAGCAAAATGAATGGGTGGTTGGGGAAATAAAAGCAAAGTTCTCAACTATAAAATCCTCAAGGCTGTACTTGTACATTAAAAGAGTGTAATAGATAATGAGACATTGATAACATTATATGGTTATGAAAAAGAAACTGAGAAATATTTGTCTTTTCTTTTTCTTGTGGTATTTGTAATTTCCCTGATCAAGGCAGGAATGTTACAGGGACTAGAGTAGAAACACTCTTCCTTTTATGCTCACCAATACCACTAATGAGAGACAAGGACCTAGATTGTCATGTAATTTTTGACTAGAATGACTACATTGTGATTATTCAAGGTAAAGAAGGAAATTTCTTAATATAGAATATTTACAAGTGCTAATCTAGACAAAATGAAATTAATATCTTTTAATATAGTGTTTATAAAAATTTCCTTTCATCCTATAGCTCATGAGAAACAATAAATTGCAATTTAAAAAACAATAAGGACCACAACAATGATGAAAGCTGCAAACACTGACCCAGACTTCAGGATTCTTTTCATAGTAATCTCAGGCATATCTCTTCGACTCTGTAGGCATTCAGGTTGTAGGGCAGAGTAGTTTCATTCACCTCAAATATGTGGGAGTTGTATTAAATAATATTTAAGGTTCCATCTAGTTCCAAGGGTGCCTATTTCTAAGCTCAAGTTCTTGTGACTATATAAATAAATGCCTCTAATTTAGGAAGATACTATTCAGTAGAAATCATCACACATAGTTACAGTTCTAACTCTTATTATACTAAGTATCTTATTGTTTTATTAAGATATAATGAATGGCTAGTGCAATACTTTGGAATCAATACTAAAAGATAACCAGATTATTTGCTTCTTTTCCCTTGCCTTTGCCTGCCCTCTGGTGGTAGTGTTGGGAAGTGTATTAGCCAAAAGAACAAATGCAGATAGAACTTTGCAGATCTAGGCTTCCTGGAGTTCTGCTAATCTTGTTGTATCTCTTTTTGCCTGAGATGAAGAGGAATTTAGAAGATAAAATGTGACTTAGGCACATCACCTGCTGAAACTTATAACAACTTAGAATGAAAATGATATCTAGAGCTAACCATTAAGAACAATTAAAATTTCTAAGACTTCCACATTTTAAAGTAACAGGAGTGATACAGCAGGAGCTTTGGAACGTTTCCTGCATAATTCTCAAGTATTGCCCATTTGTAAGATTAGAAGACTGAGGATTTTCTCTGGGGATATGACACTCCATCTGAAAACTCTTATACAGAAAGATTTTGTGAATATAACTACCTAAAAGGAGAGGCTTCTGTTGAAAAGATTCATAGTTTTAAAATATTGGAAGGGTGAAGATGTTTTCTTTAGATAAACAATTTCATTTATTTAGTTATCTCAGTTCATCCATCATCATCATTATTATTAGTCAGAATATTGTATACTCATTTCCTTAGAGCAGAGGCCAGCAAGCCCCTGTCCACAGCCTGTCCTCCATTTTTTTAAGGTTCATGTACTAAAAATGATTTTTGCATTTTAAAATGGCTTTTAAAAAGCAAAAGAATTTTTCATGACAGGAAAATTATATGAAATTCAAGAGTCAGCATGCGTAAATGGTATTTGATTGGAAAACAATCATGTTCGTTTATTTATTTATTGCCCATGGTTGATTTTGTGCCATGGAGGCAGAACAGAGCAGTTGTAAGTCGGAGGTTCAATTCATGTTGTGGAAGTGTGAGAAAAGCCAATGTTAACTTCTAAAATACTTATCATTTACCTCTAGATTTACCTGGAAAAATTCAAATATAAGAATGCAAAAACCTCCGATTTTTGGGAATCGTTAGAAGAGGTAAGGAGTATATCCCCACATATTTCTTTGTCTGATTCCCAAATGGTTTATCAATCATTTCTTTATCTGGTTATTCTATCCTTTTATTTCCCCTTATCTGTAAACTAATTAATTTCCATATTTTTTTTCAATCTCAGGCAAGTAACCTACCAGTGAAAGAGGTAATGGACACATGGACTAGCCAAATGGGTTATCCTGTGGTTCATGTGAATAATTTGAGGGACATCACACAGAAACGTTTTCTGTTGGACTCGAAAGCTGATCCTTCCCAGCCACCTTCAGCCCTTGGGTAAGGCTGTACACTGCAGCTCAAAAGAAAAGTAGAAATGTGGCAGAAATAATGATCATTTGCCTAGAACCTGCTCTTGTGTGCATGAACTGGTGGATTATAGTATAAAGACACAGTATCTTTAGGGAACAAAGGGGTTCAAAACTAGCCAAGTAGTGTCCACGTTCAAAATGGTGGAGTGAGTACCTATATCCATCTGGTATTCTCCCAGATAGCAGTAAATAGAGGAATGGAAGCACAAAAAAACAAACAAACAAACAAGCCCAGTAGGGCATGTTGGCACACACCTGTATTCCCAGCACTCAGGAGGCTAAGGCAGGAAGATTTTGAGTTTGAGGCCAGTCTGGGCTACATTGTTAGGTGCCAGCAAGTCAGTGTCTGACTCATAGTGACCCTCTGTACAACAGGCGAAACACTATTGTCAGTGCTTCTCTGCTATTCATAGGGTTTTCAATGGCTGATTGTTTTTTTTGGGAGTGGGTTGCCAGGTCCTTCTCCCAAGTGTGCAGCACCTGGTGTTCCCAGGTGGTGTCCTATCCAAGTACTAACCAGGCCCAACCCTACTTAGCTTCTGAGATCTGGTGAGATCAGACACCACAGTGGTATGGCTTCATAGTGAGAAGAAATTGCATGGTGGGAGGAAAGGAAGGGGAGGGAAAAGGAGAAGAAGGGAGGGAAGGGAAGGGAGAAAGAAAGAGAAGAAAAGAAAAAAGAAAGAAGGAATGAAGGAAGAAAGAAAGAAAGAGGGAGAGAGGAAAAAAGAAGAGAAAAGAAAAGATAAGAAAGAAGAAAAAAGAAAGGAAAGGAAAGAAAAGAAAAAAATGAAAAAGAAAAGAAAGAAAAAAAAGAAAAAGAAAAAGAAAGGGAAAAACACCTGTGAGAGTAAAGAACACATGAATGGGGCTGTATGCAGTATAGATGTCTGGAAGAAAAACAGAAAGAGAAATACTGACAGAAAGCAAACTGGGAAAGGTGGTCAGGTAATAAGAAAAGGACTTCCCCACCTCTAGACAGGCTCTGAACTTCTGGTCAGCATGATGAGTGGAGGGTAAGTGTGAGAATGAAGCTGAAAACAAGGCAATTACTGTGAAGTCCAGACACAGGACTTGTGCCAGGTGGACCTGTCCCCTGACACACTTTATACCCATCCACCACCATTCCTTTCTCTGTGCAGAGCCCCTAGAAATCTGGTGGTGACTGCTGGCAAAAACCCAGAGAGATTGTTTTCCAAGAAACAGAGATCCTGACTCAAAATTTACAAAATATAAAGGGGCTGGGATGCATGGAGCTCAGTGTAGGGCCCTTGTAAAATATGTGCATGGTCTTGAGTTCAACCCAGAAGATTGAACCCTACTATGTAGGACTTTGTAGTCAGGTTTTTAAAATATCTTTTATTATTTCTTTGATACAATTTGCCCCTTGAGTTTCTCTTGTTTCTTACCAAGAGACTCCTGTTAGATCTTCTCCTTCACCTTTATCACTTATGTGTACTTGTCCTAAATTTTTGGAGAATTTCCCCCAAATTTACTTCTAGTTGCCTTTCAACTTTTATAATCAACCAATAGAAAACACGTAAAAATGTTATTAAGGCAGAATAGATTGTAAATATAAATGGTTTTGTCCTTGTAGTGAGAAAAAATACTTGCCATAAGAAAGAAGGTAGAAGGAAGGGTCAGGTATGAATTCAGTGGTGGACAGGAGCCGGCTCTCTTCTCTACTTGGTGACATCATGCTGCCAATGACATTGTGTTGGTGGTTTGACATTGGTCACGATAGGTGTATCACATGGAAATGGACAAACACTATCTCTTGTCCTCTGAGAACTGGTTACGAAGCATAGCTCAATTGGTAGAGTGTTGCTCCACACTCTCTGAGGACTCAGGTTCAATCCCCAGGACCACAAAAATGGGACAAGGACTTGGCAATCCACTCCCAAAGCAATCCTGAAATAATCAGCCACTGAAAACCTATAAGGATTGTAATGAGTCAAAACCAACTCAATGGCACCCAACAACCACTACTGGCACTCCAGTGGCTATCATCATTTGATAGGAAAGTAGTACTACTTAAATTTATGAAGCAAGAAAGGTAGTGGGAGTATATTACTTAGAGGCATAATTGTAACCTCTAGAAAATCTAAAAATTATATTATTTTATTAAATTTTATGGTTAAAAAGAAATGAGAGAAAAAGTAATGAGTTAATCACAATCTTTCATGGATGAGTTAACACATAGTAGCTAAATTTAAAAAAATACAGGTTGACTATAGAAGAACCAATACCAGTACGCTTAAAAGGAGGCACCTATAAGAGAGGTGCTTGCCTGCAGGAAGGGTGAGAGGGAGACTGAGATTGTGGAATGTCAGCTTTTCTAGCTCATGATTAGTGTTGGATTTATCTACAAATTACACAACTTAAATTCTCCTGAGCATTTAAGGGGCACTTAGAAACTTAATTAAATTCTCTTGTATAGAAAATTATAAATGCATAGTAAATTATAAATGTAATCAAATTCTTCTAAACATTACTAATTAAGATTTTATTAAATCCATTTCTAATTTTAAAATAAGACACCAACATCATAAGATAATTTATAAATCTATTTTTAAAAAAATAATTGCTATGTAGTTTTATAAGTCTAGCAACTGGGGTTTAACTCAGTTGGTAGAGTGCTGATCTGTGTACCCAGACACCCTGGGTTCAAGAACCAGCACCAGCTCCGAGGCGGAGGCCGAGGCTGAGGGGGTTGTGCGTGGGGCGCCGCGAGGAGCGTGCAGATCCGACTGGAGCCGCGAGGACCTTGCTGCCCCGCCGAGCCGCCGGCCACAGGCTCCTCTCCCACACGGTCGGCTGTGCGGCGACCCCTGTCCCGCCACCTCCCCTTCCCGCCCCAGTGCCCGCAGCCGTCCTCCTTCTGCAGTGTGCCTGGCCCGGCTCGGCCTGGCCGTGGCGCTCCTCGCTGCTGGCCGCCATGGCAGAGGCGCCGAGCACGGGGGAAATCTAGTCCGGGGATTTCATGCGGCCTAGCTCGGTTCCGTCTCCTGGTCCTGTGGCCCCGGCAGCTGCGCGCACCCCAGCCCCATTCCGGGCCTCCGTGTCTCTCCTGTGATCGTACTGACACGGCCGGGAGGTTAGAATGGAACAGACTGAAGGTTCCACTGCCTCTTGAACAGTACAGTAGTCGCGGAGTGTTTCGTGGAACAGTCTCTTTGGGCACTCGGGGCCCAATTAAATCCAGATTGTTATGAAGAGCCTGGCAATATGGACTCAATAAAACCGATGGTTACTGCGGATTGTGTGGAAATACTGCTACCCTGAGCTCTATTGGGAACATTGCACCCTGCATTATCGAATCCACTTGGTCGAACTGGGTGTAATAATTAGTTCAGACTCCATCCTCAAGATAATATGTTTTTACTGTTAACAGGGTCTTGAGCCTGCTTCCTTTGTGGAAGCTGGACTGACACTCTGTGGCCCCAGCCCATACATTTTTTGCTTTTGGAGATAGGCTCTTGTTGGGCTGCACAGATTTTGGGCTTGAGACCCTTCTGCCCCATCCCGCAAGTCACAGGGATTCCAGGCGTCCTTCATTGCACCTGACTGCAAGAGTTGTTAATGGGGGAGAGTCTATGTGTGAGGTCTGGAATTTTATATTTTATTCTATTTTTTCTCTTTTCTTTGTATCTTACTTTTTAAAATTTTTTATCTTAATTTTATTAGTACTATAATTTTTTTTCTTCTTTTCTTTCCTTCTATGGGGGTTTGAATTCAGGGCTCTGTGCCTGCTTGTCTGGTAGGTGCTGGACTGCTGCACTGCACCCCAGGACCCCATTTTTTTTTTCTTTTTGAGACAGGGTCTAATTGGGTTGCACAGAAATCGGGCTTGCATCCCTCCTATCTCCGACCCCCAATCACTGGGATTGCAGGTGTGCACCACCGCACCCGACTACAAGTGTTTTTATTAGTGTTTGGGAGAGAGCATATGTGAGATTTGCCTCTGTTTTTTTCCTTTCTTTCTTTTCTTTCTTTCTTTTTTTTCCTTTTTATTTTTCTCTTTTTCTTCCCTATTTTTCCTCCTTTCTTCTTTTACTCCCTTCCCTTTTTCTACCCTCCTCCTCTATTTCTTAAGCTATATATGTGTCATTGTTCTAATAATTTATCCCTTAAATCTCAACCTTAATATTAACTTTGACAGTAATT